>BPLR01002329.1:0-57024 GCA_021605095.1 Caerostris extrusa
GTTTTTCGGTATTTACTAGAAATTTAGAATTCTTATCTGTGAAATTCTTATTTGTGTATTGTTATTCTTATTCTATTCTCCACAAACCTATCCCCGTTCAGAAGAATTCGGTACAGTTATCGAAGATTAGAGGACACTAATATCGATAGTGAAAAGGAATTGTCTTGAACAAAAATTAGAATTGGTGATAACTAAAAAAATTTCAACAAAACCAAAAAATACAATACAGAAATCCAGCTATGTCCAAAACAATCCGACGAGAAATACATTTATTTGAAGAGGAGGGATTTAGAGGTAAATACTTGGAAAAAAGTATATCTTGCATTGCTAACAGTACTACCCACTAGCGTAGATGCTGAAAGAGCGTTTTCGACAGCTGGTAATTTTTGCACAAAATTACGTTCCAGGCTTAATGATAGTACAATTGATGTATTACGTTTTTAAGATCACATTACAAAAATTTGTAATAGTACCACAGACTGAATAGCGATATTTACACTTTTTTGTTATTTAAATAAATAAGATGTTCTCTACTTTTTGTGATTCGTTATATACTGTTATAATTTATAAGTTACAATTTTTTTGTGATATTTACATTCTCTACTAAAACTGGCAAATAAAACAAAAAAAAAAAAAAACACCTTGTGTTTTCTTTCTTTTTCTAAAATTTCTACTACCGGTATTAAAACCGGTATCCCGGTATTAAAATTTAAAAATACCGAATACCGGTATTGAACTTTTGGTCCGATATCGCAATTCCTATACGTGTCGCTTGGAAGGAAAATCAGAAGAAGAACTTTTGTAAGCCTTTACAAAAGTTAATTCCTTAAAAATAAACAATGTATTCTCTATGAGAATTCATAGCATTAAGTTTGATCACAAGGGGTTGCAATATAAATGTAATACTCATAATACTTTAAATCTTATGAACTTGAAAGACCCCGTGTTGAACTAGCATGAAAATTTGTAAACGAAATATGCCAAGCATGGCGCTTTAAAAGAACAAATTATATATAACATAAGTCTCTTCTAATGCAGCTGGCAAATGGACCGTGATCTTCGCCAAACTCGGGGCAGGGCCTGAATGGCCGAGTAGCTAGCGCTCTGGCGCTCGGTGAACACAGGTTTTGAGTCCCGGTGGTGCCATGGGTGTTTGTAGTGGTTCGGGATCCACTTTAAACTGTAGATCTCTGTCTGTTTTGCCTAAAGTGTGCACAAGATGACCGTAGAGCGACAAACCAAACCAATCGCCATAAGGACTGCACAACATTGCTCACTTTGCATTACGTAACTTGATGGTACAAAAATACGGACAGGGAGAGTAAAAGAAATGCTCTGCGGTCCTGTTAGACACGGACCTACGGCTTAGAGGGGATTCGAACTCCTTCCAGATTCATGGCACCGCCGGGACTCGAACCCGAGATTTGATGGTACCGAGAGTCAGAGCGATAGCCATTCGGCCATTCAGGCCCCGGAATTAGTAATCTATTAATAAAATAATTGTTCAAGAAATTGGTTTTAAGTAATAAGCATTCTAAAAATTATTGTTCTGTTTGCAGCTGGCAAACACTTAGATCAATTACAATTATTTTTATGTCATAGGCAAGGGCTGCACTGCTGTTACTCAATTAGCACTACCCAGGGGCGCGTGTAGCTAAAAGATACGTTTAAGCTAGGGATAGCTTAAAGATAAGCTACGGAGTAACAATACCCCCGCAACACTCTACGGTCCTATTAGGTCCGGGACCTACGGTTTGAAGTGGATTCCGAACACTACAAACACCCATGGGTAAAGCCGGGATTTGAACCCGATGCCTGTGGTACCGAACGCCAGAGCGCTAGCCATTCGACCATCAGGCCCCATTATAACATAAGTATATCGCATACAAATTCTTGTTTTTTTAATTAAATATGAATATTTTTACTACACAGAAAAAGAAAGCTGTCCGGATCCAGGCATTTCGGGGGATGGAACAAGGGACGGAGAGTGTTGCTTCATTGGAAGTGTACTAGAGTATGGGTGCGATGAAGAGTATGAACTTGTTGGTGAAGACACCATAGAATGTCTTCCTGGTTCTAACTGGAATTCTCCAAGGCCATTTTGTAAACGTAAGTATTTATGTCTAATAATTTTTTCTAATATATTGACATGTCTGTATGAAACAGAGTTTATAGATTAGTAAATCGACACTGTATAGTAGATGTTGGCATTACGCCAGTCTATTGGTCACTGGGATAGTAGATATTTAATGGCAGATATATAGCAGATCCACGTCACTCTGAGTGCAATATAGATATGGGAATTGAATAGAGGGCGAGTACACTTCATTTACATTGTGTATTAACAAGTTGGAATGAACTCTCCCAAGGGTGACTTACAGGGTTGAACTCTCATCTTCCATCTTCTTGATGAGGAGACCCTTACGTATTTACCGCATGAGTAATTTTCTATTCGGTGCCCATTTCGAGTTCAAACTCAGCTCCTTTAATTCGGAAACCCAACAAATCAATTTTTTATAAAATGTTAAATAAATTAAACTATGCTTATGCTAAACTTAAACTAAATTAAATACACCTATGCACGTATTAGAAAACAAGTTATAGTACATGAATGCTGAATTTACATAATTTCAGTGAACACTTTATTTGCACTAGGTATATACAGTAGAACCTTTTAAGTCGAACCTCGATAAGTCGAAAATCTCCACAACTCGAAAAATTTGTTTGTTCCCTTTATCACAAATGAATTGTTAGGGCCTGAATGGCCGAGTGTCCGGCGCTCCTTTTGCTACAGGTTTCGGGTTCGAGTCCCGGTAGTGCCAGGGATGTTAGTAGAGGTTCGGAATCCGCTTTAAACCGTAGGTCCCAGTCTAATATGATCGTAGAGCGTTGTCTTGAGGTTTAGTCAGCCTTCTGTTCTCGTAGTTCCTCACTAAAGTGAAGCTGCATATTAGCCTTGGCCATGGACCAGTCGGGGTCTCTTGGACCTGGTGCAAGCTTTTCTGCACTAGGGGAATTAGTAACAACAACAACTGAGTTGTTAAATGAAAGGAATTTGACTTGTAAATATACAGTAGAACCTCGATAAGTCGCCCCAAAACCTCGCCAAAACGCCCCAAAACCTCCATGACTCGAAATTACAACCCTCTATAAGTCGAAATAATTAGCCAATCCCCACAAGCCATTTTGGTATATATTTTCCCTCCGTAACTCGAAAAAGAAATTGGACCTCTTTATCTCGAACATTAGCAATGTTTGATTTTACAACCTTACAACTCGATCCTTTGAAACTAATTACCTCTATAGCTGGAAGAAAAATAAGTTACCGACTTTAAGGATTTGCCGACATTGCTTCTTAGAAAACAATCTGTGAATATAGAGTAAATTGTGCAACAGCTGTCAAATGTATACACGTGTCTTTTGAAGGTTAGAGCTAACTAAAAATCATATGAATTTAATACTAGTAGCGCCATCTATGTGTCAGCCTACGAACTTTTAGCCCACCTGTTAGATTATATTACCGATTCATTTGTGTAGGACAATATTTTCGGTAAATATTTATCGATTTATATTCATGCGACTTGAAAAAAATGAAGAGATATAAATATTTGTTTCTAGCTAAAAGTGTTCACTGCGACCCTCCGCCGCGTATGCCTCACGGAGTGGCCGTTGGAAATAAAGAGGGCGATTACTACAGACCTTATGAGGAAGTGGAAATTCATTGCGAGCTTGGATACAGATACAGCGGAGATATTGATTTTGTCATGTGTTTGGAAAATGGAACCTGGAAAGAAGATTTCGGAGAGTGCACAGGTATGTGTTTGTTGATAACTTGTAATTATCCTATTGTGTGTAGGCGAGGTACATTTCCTTTTTTTTTGATGAATCCAGGAGTGGTAGATGACGTCACGTCCCGTGCCCACGGTGAGGTCCTTAAAACCGGTCAGTTTGGTGGGGGTGAAAGAAGACCCCTTTGAGTTTTGCGGGAAGAAATGTAGACCCCGTTGAAAGAGAAGAAGAGAGAGAACTGTCTGGAACAGGACGTGGGCCTGGTTCACTAATTTTTGCTGCGAGACAGACTACATGGATAATCTATATCCATCGACATGTTTGCTGCGACCACGTTTTAGATATGTTTTGAGTCAACTGCTAATTTGCCTTGCCTACACACACATAGGAATATTTCGCTTAAGGTATGAAAATAAATATGATTATCTCTCTAAAATATTTTTTATTAATTCTGTTTTAAGTGCCAATTTAAAATCCTGTAAAAATAATAAGTTTAAGTGTAATCATTGTATATTAGTATTCATTAAAAGTAAATTAGTTGTTTGTTTCAGTATTAATTTTCGTATTTATTTTAATTGTCTTTTATTGTTAAATTATTAGGCCGTCCTGCGAGTATACGCAGACTAACGGCATCATTTCTATGTCGGTTCTAACAGTATTTATTCTTTTAAGCAACACATCAAGGATCGAATAAATAAGTTGATGTTTACTCAGACCAGATATGTTAATAAGTAAAGATCTATTAGTTTCGGCATCAATTTTTTGCTTTGTTAATAGTTAATCGAATGCACGAATATTTGTTTGTTCGGTAGAAAAGCACCGGAGAGATTTTGAACAGTATGAAGGTAATCATTTGTTTTCAACAATAGTTTTCTTCTTTTTACTTAACGACTAATTAACGAATGTAAAAATATTTGTTTTGGAGAGAGGTATTTAGAAAGACAATTTCGATAGTGGTTGTTTCTTATTCCACATGATAGAAATCTAGATCCAGCCCACGAACGTGTATGGACTCATGATTGAAGGGAAAGGCGACAGCTTCTGTTATGAGGGAGCACCCATAGATAGAAGCCTGACTTGGCTCCGTGATGCTCTTACAGTCATATGAGATCAGGACCTACGACTTAAAGTGGATTCTGAACCACTACAAACATCCATGATACCGCCGGGACTCGAAACTGATATCAGTGGCACCGAGTGCTAAACATTCGGCCATTCAGTCGCCAGACAATTTCGGAGAAAATATCTTTTCAGCAAAATATCGTTGATTTATGTTTCATTGAGTAAACAGGAATTTATCTGTTTTTAGGAAAGTGGGAAAGTTTTATTTATTTAATAAAAAATTTATGAATACCACTATTTATTTTGTAGTACAACATCTGGAAAATTTCTAGAGAATAGACGGATATACATTCCAATCAGCTGTAATTTAATAAATGAACAGGTATGCATTTGTTGCTAACAAGTTTTTTATTGTTTAATAAATAACACCTGTAGTATTGTCAGTTGTGCAGGCTGGGTTGAGAGGTTGAGTTGAGACACAGGTTTGAAAACACACAGCTTTACTTACACATTTCACAAAAATGACACATGACAGGACTCTCGAGACCTAACAGGTGGGCTGAAAGGTTCATAGGCTGACACATAGATGGCGCTACTACTATTAAATCCATACGATTTTCAGTTAGCCCTAACCTTCAAAAGACACATGTATAAATCTGACAGCTGTTACTCTATTAGTATGTGAGTTATAGCATTATTAGTGTTCCTCACGTGCAGTCCACTCGGCTGACTGTCGATTGGACTCCGGTGTGAAATGATGGAGCCATGTTTCATCCATTGTCACATATCGACGCAAAAATTCGGGTTTATTACGACTGAACAGCTCCAAACACTGCTTAGAATCATCCATTCGTTGTTGTTTTGGGTCGATTGTAAGCTCTGTGCGGCACCCACTTCCAACAGAGCTTTCGCATTTCCAAATATTTATTCACGATATGTCCAACACTTTCCTTTGATATCTTTAGGGTCTCAGCTATCTCAATCAACTTCACTTTACGGTTATCAGAAATTTTTTATGGACTTTTTGTTGGTAACAGCCTCTTTGGGGCGTCCACTGCGTGCATCGTCCTCGGTGCTCATTTCTCCTCGTTTAAATTTAGCAAACCACTACTATACGGTTGATTTTCCTGTTGAAGTCCGAATAATGTTTATCCAGCCAAGCCTTGGCTTCAATAGTATTTTTTTCGCGAAAAAGCAATGCTTTATTAACACACGAAATTCCTTTCTATCCATCTTTTTCAAACTAACAAAAGTTGCTTCACTAAAAATGCTCTAACTCACATACTAATAGTGCAACAGCTGTCCAATTTATACACGTTGTCTTTTGAAGGTTAGGGCTAACTAAAATTCAAATGGATTTAATACTAGTAGCGCCATCTATGTATCAGCCTATAAACATTTTAGCACACCTGTTACTGTCCATTTCTCCCGAACGCCCCAGGGGGCGCTCTTGCAGTGCGTAGGAGGAAGCACGGTTACACACACTCAATTTATTCAGTGATTACAGCAAGTTAGTTACTGCTTAGTAAATAAATGATAATTTTTAAAATATTCGATTAAGCATTCATTTTATTAAACTGTCATCCAAACTGACTCCCCAAAAATGTTACACTCTTCTAAATTTTACGGACTATTTTGTTACGGAATTTTTTTTTATTGTTTATTGTAACAGAATACTTTGCTTATCAGTTATGCAATACAAAGAAAAAAAAGAAGAACTGGCAACTGGCGTACCGTTTACAGAGTACCAACAGGGGGAAATACCCCTTAAACCTCCTCATCTTAATTCACAGATATGTTTGTAATTCTAATGGCTGCTTTAATGTTAGTATCAAAAATAAAAGATAAAGTTTCTAAAAATTTAAATTAAAGTGGTACTCAAAAAAAAAAAAAAATACTATTGATATAAAAGTAAAACACAAAATAAAAAGAAGTTAAAAGTTAAGTTTTAAATTCGGTACAATGAGTGACCCGTTATCGATGCCATATTATTATTGAAAACGTAAACAAAAATGTAAACAGTGAAGTGAAATGGTTATGCTGAACGGTGAGAGCCAATGGAATGATCTGAAAAGCAAATGTAACCCTCCTCCTCCCCCAAAAAAGGCCGATCTCAGAACCGAAGTTATTTTTATTATTTTTATAATTAAAAAAAAAAAAAGAAGAAACCAATAAGCTTTCAAAATAACTATTCAAGTTGTACATCCATTATGTTTTCCATTATCTGACTGGAACAGAATTCGTTTGGACAAATCAAAATACGAATTTTGCTCAGTAATAGGAAGTAAAAATCAGGAAAAAGGAAAAAGTTCACGAACAAAAAGCTACAGATCAAAAGAAATAGTTAAAATATTATTTTATATTCTGTTATTTTGCATTAAAATTTTGTATTTAGTGTTGAATGTTTCATTTATGAATTTGTGAATTTTTTTATCTATGTAAGAGTAGAAAATTAGCATTTAAATTTTTTATAAAAAATATGATTGGTTAAATTATTATTTTTTTTATACATTGAATTTACTTTTTCTCCACTTCTTTATGACTTAGATTAATTTTACCTGGTTTGTAAAATTTCATTAATTTGAGTTTATAATGAATAATTAATTTTATTTTTGCAATTTTTTTTTCTTTTACACAGTTTTTATTTCGTTATCTTGATCATTTCCCCTTTTATGGAAATGCAATCATTTCCTCATTCCCAACTTTACATTTTATTTTGAAATATGATTCATTAAATTATTAATTAATTAACAAAAAATCATTCTATTCATAGCAGTTTCCATAATACCTAAATTAGTAAATAATTTAATTCAAAGGGATTATTTCGAAATAACTATGCATCAAATATGCTAAGTACGAACATTTCTGAAAACATACAATGCATTTCAGAAATTTGTTGTAGTTATGCTAAATTTTTGTATTGATATTTTAAAAACATTTGCATATATGATAATATATATATATATATATATATATATATATATATATATATATATATATATATATATTAGCAGCACCCATATACCATGCCAAAAAAAAAAATAAAAAATGCATTGTAGAAAATTACATATCGCGAATATATTCTCCATGTTCTAATATGTTCTGTACACACTAATTTTCATGGATATCGTTTGAACGGTATATAAGATGAAATGCTACAGCTCCATCTGGTGGTAAGTACCAATAGTAAAGTGAAGAGCGCGAACCTATTTTCCATACTCGAATACATATTTCTACTAATTTTCATAGCGAATGGTTGAACGGTATAGAAGTTGATGTACTGCAGCACTATCTGGTGACAACTTACAACAAAGGGGATAGCATAAAAACATTCTCCATGTTTCCATTCCATGTTTTGACAAACACACACACAAAATTTCATGAAAATCGGTCCAACCGTTTAGAACAGGGATGGGCAAACTTTTTTTCGGTCGCAGACCAAAAATCGAAAAAAAAAGTTTGGCGGGCCAAGATAAATTTTTCTAAAATTTTAGAAACAATATACAGGTATTACAATTTAAATATGTTAATGAGATGAATG
Organism: Caerostris extrusa; assembly: GCA_021605095.1. Classification (NCBI taxonomy): domain Eukaryota; kingdom Metazoa; phylum Arthropoda; class Arachnida; order Araneae; family Araneidae; genus Caerostris; species Caerostris extrusa. Next base: position 8,393 of record BPLR01002329.1, read on the forward strand.
AAATTGCGATTTCGTTACTAAAAGTTCCTTATATTGAGGTTCGAAGTAAGATGTACTGATTTTAAGGAAGGAGGCTAAAGGCTCATCTGTCAGTCTACTTCTGAAATAATTCTTTCTAAAGTTCACAGTTGAAAACACTTGCTCACATATACAAGATGAAGCAAACATAAGACTGATTTTCTGGGCGTGAGATATTAAATTTGGAAAACTTACTTTCGATAATAATTTATAAAACTCTAACTTGTTGGCGCCTATCTACAGCTATAACTAACAAAGAACTTCAAGTTTTAACACTTTACCGATTGAAAGCGGTCTGTGGTTGCTATTTCCGTCGATTTATGTTTGTAGAACTAAAATAGAGAAAGTAAAAAGATCATCAGTCCTTTAAGAAAAAGGAATAAAAAAATAATATTTCATCAAAGTAGAAAAAGAGATGGATATATAATCTATAAATATAGATTTCTTTTAATTTGCCTAAGACTGGCAGGTTTAGAAGGAGTTCAGTGACAAGCACATTTACAGAAGAACCCGATTGTAGCGCCATCTACTGGGTCCAATTGTAAATCTATACCATCCAGAGACCCACTTAAACACGCGCAAAAATTTTATCAAAATCGGTCCAGGTGTTTAGGAGGAGTTCAGTGGCAAACATATGTACAGAAGAATTTCATAAATAAAGATATATCGATTGCAGCGCCACCTGTGGGGTCCAATCGTGAATCTAAATCATCCAGGAACCCATTCAAATACACACAAAAAATTTCATCAAAATCGGTCCAGCCGTTTAGAAGAAGTTCAGTGACAAACACATATACAGCAGAATTATACTCGTATATATAAAGATTTCTGTCATGTAGAATTTATTTTTATTCGTCATTAAACGCAATATTTCATTTATGTTTCAAATTTCTGTGAATATTCTTGTGATAAGTGCTTGTATGTAAGTGCCTGTGATAAGTCATGTATTTCAAAATTTATCGATGATGAAATACATTAAAAATTCAACAATATTATGATAACGTTGGATGCCGCGCAAAATACAAAGTAGATAAGTTTTGTTTTTTTTTTCATAACGCTTTGAATTCAGTCTGATTTCAAGACTTTATTTATTTAATTTATTTTTATTTCATTTTAATTATTTATTTTTAACTTTATTTATTTTTAATTTATCATTTGCAGAGAGAGCATTTGTGATCCACCAGAACCTTTAAATAACGGGACAATTCCAGTGCAATATGACTGCATATCCATTGAATTTCGAACTCACGTACTTGTGTGACAAAGGTTTCCGACTCATTGGGGACAGCTGGAGATTCTGCGACACACGAAAATGGTCAGGAAAAATCCACATTGCGAAGGTAAGTTTTGTTTGGAAGCGAACTAGGTACTTACGTACTAACGGTACCTTGTCGACAGACTTGGCGTTTTTAAGTGTCGCCAATAGAACCCTGCAGTTTTTGCGGTTTTTCAGTGGCGGCAATCTTAACGGCCGTAGATTTGCTGAGTTTCGACGCCATATTGTTGTGATACGAAAATGCGTATTTGGGATTTGCCAGAAACGGAGCACGATGCAATTTTATTTTTCCAGGAGCGAAATATTGTACCAAAACAACGAAAATGTCCCAATTCCCATGACATGAAACTTTATTTTGGTGAACATAAGTTTTGGAAATGCAATTTCAGTCAGTGTGCTCATCGTGTGGGATTCCGAAAAGACAACTGGTTTGAAGGAAGCAGAATTCCATTTCGTACAGCTTTGAGATTCATATACTGCTAGTGCGAGGAGTTGACGTCGATTCAATTTTGTGAAAAGCAACTTGATATATCGGATAAAACTGTTATAGATTGGAACAATTATATGCGTGAATTATGTGTCTTGGATATGGTGAATAAACCAAAAGAAAAGGTAGGTGGACCAGATTGCATTGTGGAAATTGATGAAAGTTTGTTTACTAAACGTAAAAGTCGTCGTGGTCGGCATTTTTAAATCGTTTTGATTTTAAATGAAGTGTTTTATATATTTTATTGTTTTGAATAAAAATATTTTGAAAGCGTTTTGATTGTTTTTAAGTGTAGATTGGCGCCACTTAAAAGTAATCAAAATCAATCAAATCTGTAACGGCGGTTGGCGCGTTTTCACTAATTGTCGCCAAGGTACCGTTAGTACGTAAGTACCGCGAACTAAAATCTTATTCGTACGCTGATGTAAACAATATTTAAGAAAACCAGTCTTAATATCAATCGCGAAGCAGTTTCTTCTCTATTGACACTGAGAAAAACATCGTTCGATCGAAAATTATGGTAAATCAGGCATCATAATTGACAACCTGAGTTAAAACAAAATAACAATATCGTCTACAAAGTACTGATACCATCTACAAACAGTAAAATAAATTTGAATGCTAGAGTTGCTTGTAAAAAAAGATTTACATTGCAACAGTGAATTGACTTATCTTTATGCAGAGGAATAAAACAAGTCCATTCTGTAATATTTTCTGATGAAAAGAATATCTTCTGCAGTGCTGTGTTTGCCTCATCTGATATATGTGAACAAGCGTTTTCAACTATGAATCTTGGAAAGAATTATTTCAGAAGTAGACTGACAGATGAGCATTTGCGATTCCTTATAATGAGGTTCTCACTTCTGAACCTCACTATAAGGAACTTTTAAAAATGAAATCTCGATTTCATTCTGCTCATTAACATATTTAAATTGTAATACTTGTATATTGCTTTTAAAATTTTAGCAAAATTTTTCTTGGCCCGCCAAACTTTTTTTTTTTTTTTCAATTTTTGGCCCGCGACCGAAAAAGTTTGGAGACCCCTGGTTTTAAAACATCAATTGATATTCTTGTGATGCATTCTTGATTGATATTGTTCTTACAACAAAAAATTGACATTTCCATACAATTAAAAACGTTGTTTCCAAATAAAAATTGGCAAATAAATGATGTATTCTAATCAGAATTTAAATCGCAGAAATTAAAAATGAGTTTTAGTAAATAATGTGAGCATTCTTTCATCGGATTCAAATTATTTTTTATAATGTATTTTTACAGTGCATTAGAATTATTTGTTCTATTATTAAAAAAGATTTTTAAAACTGTACTGAGAAAATAAAATTCTTAATGTTATTCTTACTTGGGAAGAAATGTAATTCATATAAATAATTCTTATTCTAATATTGGTAAATAAAATTAATTTTCCATATGCAATAATTATTATAAAAAATAAATGTGATCTTTTTTAGAATGTTAAAATTAATTTTAAAAAGGATTAAAAATCTTTGAAAATTCCAATACTGTCAAAAACATATTTTTATGTGTTGAATCGAAATTCGCCAGCAGATTAAAATATTATTTTTAATATCCTTTTAATTAAGTTTTATTTTAAGTCATTTTTATTTCTTTAAAACAGTTATAAAAGTGCCCACAAAGCATAACTGTTTTTAACTTTTAAAATTAAAAATGTATATATCATATTCGCGTTATTACTATAATGTAAATAAAATGTAACGCGCAAATAAGAATATAAAAGTCGAAAAACAGATTTTTAAAAGACCTTTATGATCATGTGATTGTTATCACATGATCGTCATTGTTTATTATTGAAATATTTTTTAATTTTTTTATATTAGAGAATTAATTAAATTTGCTTGAATATAGTAAACTGTGATTTTACAGTCATTTGGTCCTTGCATTCGAATGATTTCTAAAATCTCAACTAACAAACATTATTGACAGTGCTTTTACTGCTTAGAAACTTAACGAAACTCTTTTCAATGGAAAAACGATGTTTTATTTTGTCAAAAATTTTCTTAACGAATCCACCATGGACTAAAATTGTGAAATTCTGTGTAGATTAATAAATAATTGTACATTTCTAATTAACTAGGTTTTTTTTTTCTTTAAAATTGTTAATTTATCTTATTATGAATAATGATTTTAATGTATAAAAAAGATGCCAATTTTGTAATTCTTTTTTCTTCCTAGGGCGCATGCTCATAGGAAACATAATTTCCTATGAGCATGCGCTAGGGAGAAAAACTAACGGACGTCCTACGGTAAATAACGTACGGTATGCAAAAACTATCTATTATCTACATAATATGCAAACAAGATGTTCAAAATATTTGCGTTGTAAAAACATCACAGTTAAATTTTGCAGACAGTTTATGATACAATACGAAAATAAAATTCAACTGAGTTTGAAGAATTCCTGGAAAGTGATATATTGGTTTTACAATGTTCTGAAGAAAATTTTAGTTCAGCGTTATGTTCATTTGTTTTATTTTTGTGTTCCAATTATGATTTTTGAAAAAAGATTCGATTTTCTAAATGTAAAATTACTATCTTAACAATAAAATAATGATCTGCACCAGATAAGAAATTAAAAGATAAAAGATAAGGAAAATATATAATAGAAATATCAAAATATCTAGAAATAAATTAATTTGAGGACAATATTTAAAAAAAAAAATTATAAATTGTTATCATAGAAAATAGTTGATCTGCAAGAAAATCTGCTATAATAGTCAACTTTTAAATTAAGTTTGAGCAATGACATTATCGAATTAATTTTTAAAAAATAGATATATTATACAAACTATACTAAATTAGATATAAAATTTCAATATAGCTTTCCTTAACGTTTAAACCTTATAGAGCAATAATTTTTGTAAGTCTCTATACAAAGAAATCAAATGAAACTCTCACCATTCAATATTTAGCATCATTACAGTATGAATTGCGATCTTCAATACAAATGTATTGTAGCTACTATACTATTGCAGCTCGTTGTGTCAGGATGGAATACTCTCTTTACAATTATTTATCTATTTTATTTACACTATGAATACATACATGCACATGGCACCCTGTGCCTCTACTACAGTAGTATTAATATCTAAATGCCAAGAGCCGGTGCCTGACCGTCTGTTTTGCTCTGACGCTCCTAGCGTTCACCTCGTGGTGTCTCTTCACAGTGGCAGTGGCCACTTACCACACTGAACCACAGTTAAGGACCAGTTACTGGTCACGGTTACCAGTTATAACCGCGACCTCTCGCGGTTATAATTAAACCTTACAGTATTGAATATTTATTATTCTTATTATCCCCAGTTCAATCATCCTAAAATGTGATCTTTCATTACTTAATAGAGATACGTTGCCCTGATCCCGAGTTCCAGAACATGGTACCAGAATAGGAGACAATTTCAGCATTAGTGAGAAAGTCACTTTTAAATGCTTCATAGGATATGAACTCATTGGATCATTTGAGCGGTATTGCAAGCAAAATGGACAGTGGAGTGGTGAATTGGCCATATGCGACCATCCAAGTATGAATTCATTCCATTAGATAATCTATTTCTCTTTTCAAATTCCGGAACATTTAGATTGTCGCTAAAAAGAGGTAAATGCCAGCATCTATGTAATATAGGAATTCACGAAAATATTCGTCCACCTTTTGTTTGGCTTATGAGTTTCAAATGTAGTAAGATCTAAAAAAAGGTATCTTTACTTGGCATTCAATAATTGTCTACTAATGTTATAAATAAAAAGGAAGACTTAAATAATAACTGTTTCGAGTTATTTAAACCTCATTTTTATCAAATGATTTATATAACAAATTTTTATCAAATGATTAACTCCATTGACCCCAATCCTGACTAAATTGACTGTTTTATGTAATATAGAAATATTGGGTCACTTGCTCTAGAAAAGTAAAATTAATTAATAATAATGAACAAATAACAAATCATTTAAAAGCAATATCTCTATTATTTGTGTAGTTTCTCGCATGTAATTACGTGTAATTACTTTTAAAGTCAAAGATTTGAGTCTAAAATGATATTATTAGTGAAATTCATTGAAATGGAACTGAAAAATATTTGAATCAATTCTCAGCCAGTTTTATTCCCCTTGGCCAGTTTTATGATCCTTGGATATGCAATATTTTTTAATTTAATATTGCAAATGCTATGTAAAAATTCCTTCAAGTTCACACCATTAGAATATTTTAAAAATATTCAAGTTCGCCAACTGAAATGGTTTTTAAATACATTTTACTTAGTCAACTCACAAGTATTGCAATACATTTACAGTCAAATTTTATGTTTTGTTGTTTTGTAAAAACAAATTTGTTTTTATTTGAGTATCAATATGTATCATCAATTTAATAAGTATCAATAAATTCTAATGTATCAATACCACTTGCTTATTGATTTTAATTCCAGACCTTTGAGGTGGTTGTCTGATTTTAATCCCCTCACACTTTTGTGGGCCTCCTGTTTTACTTACATATATCACCAACAACTAACAGGTGGACTGAAAAGTTCCTAGGCTAACACATAGATGGAGCTACTAGTATTAAATCCATATGATTTTTAGTTAGCCCTAACCTTCAAAAGACACGTGTATAAATTTGACAGCTGTCGCACTATTAGTATGTGAGTTAGAGCATTTTTAGTGAAATTATAGCATTTTCAGTGTTCATTACGTGCAGTCCACTCGACTGACTGTCGATTGACTCCGGTGTGAAATGATGGAGCCATGTTTCATCCATTGTCACATATCGACGCAAAAATTCGGGTTTATTACGACTGAACAGCTCCAAACACTGCTTAGAATAATCCATTCGTTGTTGTTTTGGGTCGATTGTGATCTCGCGCGGCACCCACTTTGAACAGAGCTTTCGTATATCCAAATATTCATTCACGATATGTCCAACACGTTTCTTTGATATCTTTAGGGTCTCAGCTATCTCAATCAACTTCATTTTACGGTTATCAGAAATTATTTGTGGACTTTTTGATGTTTTCGTCGGTAACAGTCTCTTTGGGGCGTCCACTGCGCGCATCGTCCTCGGTGCTTATTTCGCCTCGTTTAAATTTAGCAAACCACTTCTCTACGGTTGATTCTCCTGGTGCAAAGTCCGAATAATGTTTATCAAGCCAAGCCTTGACTTCAATAATATTTTTTTTTTTTTTTTTTTTTGCCAAAAAGCAATGCTTAATTAACACACGAAATTCCTTTTTTTATCCATTTTTTCAAACTAACAAAAGTTGCTTCACTAAAAATGCTGTAACTCACATACTAATAGTGCAACAGCTGTCAAATTTATACACGTGTCTTTAGAAGGTTAGTGCTAACTAAAAATTATATGGATTTAATACTAGTAGAGCCATCTATGTTTCAGCCTATGAACCTTTCAGCCCACCAGTTACCATTTACTAAAATCCCATCAAGAAATGATTGAATAGATTATTGATGGAGATGAATGCATCTCCAAACAATAATCCTTTATGAAAATGATTAAAAAGAGTAGGTATAGAAATAGTTATGCAATATTTAAACTTTTTAAGTCTTAAATAACAGCTAGTTTTCATCCTCGACTGTGCAATAAATCATAATTTTTTTCTAATTCTAATAAAATTGTAACTAAAATTCTTTTCACATTAACGAATTAAGCAGCGATGTTTTACATTAAACTAAATTAAAACTTTAAAAAAATTATTTCTAATTTTATACATTATTGTTGGACTATTTTGATTTTTTTTTTTTTTTTTTTTAAGGTTAATTCGAGGTTTCAATTGCTTCATTATACATTATTTCACATGCATTTCAACTCTACCTTAAAGCGAATTTTTCATTGAATTTCAGATTATTCCAAACGTGGTCTGGGTTCCGAAAGAAGAGTGTTGGACGAGGAAGAATTAGAGGAGTTGCCGAACCTTGGCCATGGACGGCAGCCTTGTATTTCAAAACAGAGCGCTTCGGTGACCGAGTAGAAAAATTTTAATTTAATTTATAAAATATATATAATAATTAATAAATTAATTTAAATTGAAACATACTTTTAAATTTTGTATCGTACCTATGCCATGCCCCATTTAATTCCTATTATAATTATATTTGATTAGCAAAAGTTGTAAATAGCAGAAATACAAGTTAAAAAACAATACTGCTCGTCGCATTTAAAACGTTTTTTTGTATAGATAAAAATCATTATTTTATGTATGCAAAAATACTTTACGATTAATTCATTTCCTAATTAAATAAACCTGATTACACTTAAAAATATTCTCATGGAACATTCTTATCGGCATCTTATTTTAAAATAATGAATTTCTTACCTTTCGGATTTCGTCAAAACACCCAGAAAATAATGTTGGCTCAGAATAACCTTAGTTTTTTAAGGAACGTTCTTGTAAGAATATTTTTTATTTTAACCATAATTATCAGCTGCACTTCTGTAAAGACGAAATAACGTCTGCTAAGAATTTTCCCAACAGTTTCTAAAGATAAAAAAAAAAAAAAAAAAAAAAAAAAAAAACATGTTGCCACTTAGTCAAATAAAAAAAATTTAAATACTGAAATTACGAAGTGTTAAAATTAGAAATATTAAAAATTATTATTCGAAGAAAACACTATTGATTGAGTAAACTATTGTTAACTTTTGTGTGGCACTATTAACAATAGAGTTTTAATAAATAAAGTGGCATCCAAAAAATTTCATGTATTTTAGAAATTTGCAGAAAAAAATCCTTTAGCTTGTAGATGAATTCGAATATATGAAGTCAAATATTTTTTCATATCGTTTGCATGTAATTTCGAATAAAATTGAACAATTTTTAAAAAAATATTTAATCCCTTTCTTTTTATAAAAATTAAAATGCAAGGAGACAGAGAAAAAAAGTTAAAAAAAAATTGATCGTACATCAAGTTATTTTCGAATGTATTCATGAGTATAGTTATGATCTGTCTGATGTGTCACTTTATTTTATTTTTGCATATTGACATTTAAAAAACTGTTAAAAACTATTTGACCTTAATCTTTTCTTGAGTGTTTAGTTATATTCTATTTATTAGGCGTAATAGTAAGGAAACAATGAACACCATACAAAACTGATTACCTTTCATTATAATAATGATAAATCTGTTCAGACTTCGGAATACCCCTGTTATTTAATTCATCCCATTCTACTGTGTTGTACTGTAGTATGTATAAAGGTGAGGCGGTTTATAATTATTATATTTTTCTCTAAAAAAACATGTTTAATTTAGAGGAAAGCTACAAAATGTTTTATTCAAAGTATGTAGCACATTTTCTCCATCTACTTGGCTATTTGTGGATGTCCTCCCAGAAAAACCACACATTTTTTTTTAAATGATCCAGTCAAGAAGCAATTTTTAGACATCTTCGTAATTGTTGGAGAGTCTCATGGAAAGTGTGCGTGAGATGCCGATGAAAACAAGTAGTAGACGGAAGGGGACTAAAGGCTCGTTCCCACCCAGGCGAGAGGCATTGAAGATTCGACCCCTTCACAGAGAAACGTCAGACGCCTAGTGAAGTTCCGCTTCGAGTTGAAAGTGGGTCAACTCGAAGCGGCGGATTTCAAACCGGTTTCAGGCGAAAGCGGTGAAGCTAGTGATTGGTCAACTCTTCACGCTTAAACGCATCTCGCCTCGGTGGGAACGAGCCTTAAGTCTGATGAATAAGGCACCCAACACGAGTTTCCAGCCAAGTGCAGAAATAATATTTTTGACCGCATTCGCTGTATGTGATGGGGCGATGTCTTCTGCAAAATCACTTTTGCGTATCTTGTAGTTTATTCTGCTCACTTTTAGATCAATGTATGTTTCGAGTGATTATTATTTTGATACGGTATTCGAAAGTATTATTTTTTTTTATTTCGAGTGATTATTTGTTGACGGTAGCGAACTGTTTCACCTATATTAAGGAGCTAATGTACATTTTGTCATGGGCGTTCTTTATCTTTTATGCCGAAATCACACTTTTGAATAATCTAAACCAACGTACAAAAGCGTTTTGTGTTGGTACATTGTCACAATAAATTTCTACAAGTATCACTCAAGTTTTTCTTTTGATTAAACAAGAAAACCAATACGTGCCTTAATTTGGCACGAAACTCGACATGTTTGCCACACGAAAAAAAATATAACACTAACTCGAAATCGTTTAAACACCAATGGGCTTTTGAAAGGCACTATAAAAGCAACAAAAGGACATAAGAAATGAGATAATCAACCCTTGTTTCCAGCGTCATCTGTTAAAAAAAAAGAATACAGCCACCCCTGGTAAGAAAATAATTTTAAAATAAAATCGGATCAAAAACCGAGGTGGTCATTCGGTAAAGTTATCTCAATGTGATCAGAGATTTACAGCTCTAAAAATTATGAAAAATCTTCTTTTTCATATTTTTATAAAAAATTTTTCTTTTCACTCGAAATTCTTCGATTAGTCCTCAGATCAAGAACATTATATCAGCAGAAATTTTTTTTGGAATTTCGAAACATAGAATATTTAGAATTTCCTTCACGAAATGAATAATGTATTGGATTCATGTCATATTTGCTGACGAAAGCAAATTTAATATTTTTGTTTTTCCATGATATATAATTATTCGAAAAATTAAAACTGAAAACTTAATCCCAAGTCCCCTTTGTCGCGTTAAGATCAAACTGTAACTGTAATGAGAGGTAAGTTTCTCTGTGCAGGAGTGGCAACAGATATGAGAAAAGAAAATGGATGACACGGTTGTGTTCAAAGAAATGGCAAAAGAAAAAGTGTATAATATGTTTGTTTGTGCTGTGCTGCTTTGTTTTGTTTAAATATATGTTGTTGACATTTTTTCGGGTTGTCCTCTATGAACAAAACCCCTACATTCATTTCACAATCAATCCTAATAGGAAACAACAAACTTAGTAGGAATATAGGAACTTAGTAGGTGTTTTTGTGGGGAGGTGTAATTAATAAAACAAGGTAATTTGGCATTTATTGATGACATAACGAATCATTCTCTTAGTTCTAAATTATTTTTTTTTTAAATATTTATATAATCTTCCTAATTTGGGTATTGGAAAAGTTTTTTTCATCGAATTAACTATCTTAAGCACACAGCTCAAAACATACTTTTTCAAAAAAAAAAAATTTCTAATTGTCCCCAAGTTCTGAAAACACCACTTCAGTTGCTGGATTTAAACACATTAGAACTTATTTTGAAATAGACCAGAGTACGAAAGCTCTACTTAAAATTGAAACTGAACAAAAATCCTTAATGATTGACGAATGGAAGAATAATGACAAAAAAAAAGTTAACTCTATTCCCAGACTTTAAAAACCGTTATGAATGCTGTATTTAATACTATAATCAGGGCTGGATTTAGATGAAAAGAGCCTCTAGGCAATTCCACTTATGAGGCCTTTTCAACTCCCATTTTTAAGTTTGTAAATTACATAAAAGATAATAAAATACACGACATAATAAAAAGGCCCGTCAATATGTGCCATAGCAATCAGTGAACGTATGAACTCTTACTTTGGTGCAAACTAGTATAAGCAAAAGACAGACCCAATGAGGCGAACATGTTGATCTTAACCAATACATTTTTATGTTTGTTTATGAGCCATATGTGTAGATTTTCTCCTTATTTTCGATTTATTGTTTACTGTTTTTAGAATAGTGTCATTCTAATTTTGCTAACAATTTGAATGTAGGCCCCTCTTGATTTTGAGACCCTAGGCAGAAGCCTAGTTAGCCTATAGGAAAATCCGGCCCTGACTATAATGTTTACTATTATGAAGAGAATTTTTTATAAGTGTATGAGGACTTTTGAAAGGCAATTTTAGTGTTACTTTCTGATTATTGATTTTCAAAAAGAAAAATTTATTATGTTCTTAAAATATTTATTGTGGCTTTGTTAAGAAAAAGTTAAAGACATTATAAAAAAACCTGGTTCTGAAATATTAGTTTTTATTAATGGATAGAGAGTATTTTAGTAAAATTCGTAAATGACGGGCTTTTGGACAATAACTGTATGTTTATCCTTCTCTCCTGATAAAACGTATAATTCGAGTTAATAGTATTAAGACGATTTTTGACAAAAAAAGTTGTGTGCGTGAGTGAGTGAGTTACTATTTTGTTAATGTACTTTGACGTTAAACCATCAATTAGATTTAAGGCTTTTTGAATTATACTAAATTGGTAAATTTGGATATAAAAATAATCCCTTTAATTGCAAAGAGGAATACAACGTAGATCTTCCTCCTTTTGGTGCATTTCGGGCAACGTCTGATTCGGCAAAATGATCTACAAATACGGCCTTCAGCCTAACTCTCGAGTTTTTAGAGTTCTGCAGTGGAACGCAGGTGGATTGTCCTAAAACAAGAGAGAGGGTATTTAAAAAAGATCCTTGGGTGTTCCTTTTTTGAGGATGTTGCCGCTAGAAACAGTCACAAGCCCTGGTACGATCCTATTAATGATATCCTTGATTGACCTAGAGAAAAATCGGTGGTATTGCTACGGCTTTTCTGCGGTCCCGATTGTCTCCGCAAGCACCTTCACAGAATTAAATTGACCCCTGAGCCTCTGTGTCTCCTGTACCAGGAAAAAATGGACGTGTCTCACCTTGCTTCCTGTTCTACACTGCCTCCTGTTTCTTTATGGAAGCGTTATTGGATTGCCAGACTTAAGTCGATGAATTAACTGATGTCATTTGTTTCTATCATTTATTTATTTTTTGGGATATTTATTGTCCTGTAAACTGTCCTGTTGCTATTGGAAATAAAAAAAATTGCAAAGATATTTTACTATATTTAAAAGAAATTAAACATTGCTTTATAGGTTTGACAAATGTAAAAAACCAATCTTCCATGGAAGAGTTTGAAGTAAAAGAATTTTTTATAAATCCACAATATCAAGCTGGAGATGTATTAGATTATGACATTGCTTTGGTTCAACTGAAGAAACCGATTGAGTTCAGTGCTTTAATACGCCCTATATGTTTGCCTCCAGCAGGTAATTATGAACAATTTATTTTTAAATTATTTATTGCAGCTAAAACAAAAGAAACAAATTCTTAATTGGAATAAGAAAAAGTAAATTATTAGAAAATTTATTATTTAAAATTGATTATTAATTATTTAAAATTTAAAATTTATTTATTATTTCTAAAAATTATTAGAAAAGATTTTTGAAAACTGTAACTTCAACTGTAGTTTTTAGCGATAGTACGTGCTAACAAGTAGCATGCAAGAGAACTAGTGTTTATTATCACTTCTTACATGTGTTAAAATCAGTTCTATAAGAAAAACAATTAATTGGCAATTGAATCTCGCATGACTGACTGATTTTTTTTTCGTTTTCTTCAATACGAATTAAACAATTATTTCTGAAAATCTTCCGAGTAGGCCTTACTTCCTATCTTTTTTCCCCATCCCACAGTGTTTTGTATAGTACTAGTCTTCTTCTTTTCATTGGCTCAACAGCTTCACGACGGGCCAAGGTCTACTGGCAGATTTCGAGACGTGAGATGTTTTCTTTTTACAGGGTAGGGTTAAAGTACAAGTCAGGTGGGCAAAATTATTTTTCAATATTTTTTCTTATTTATATTGATTCCATTATCTAATATTATAAGCCTTTTTGTAAATAATACAGAAAATTAAATGGGATTTTTTTTTTAAAAAAAAAAAAAACATTTTATTTGCAAGAAACAAATTCAAAGATGGGAATAATAGTTTTATAATTAGTTATAATTAGCTTTAAGACTTTTACAAACAATTAACCCGTTTTCCTTATAGAAACCTCTCAGAGGTTAATTATCAGAGGGTCACATGGTATAACAGGTATTGATGTTGAGGCAGTATATGAGGGCTTCCTGATGTTAAATTATGAGAAAAACTAACTTTGATTTTAAAATAGTATTCTTGCAAATATATATGACAAATATTGCCAGATATTGATACCACAAATTATAATATATGACAGATATTTATATATATATTGTAAACTATTTGTTAATGTAAAAGACGAGAGATGGCGTCACCAACAAGAGATGTAACTCCGTACGAGGAAGTGGTTCTCGTACGGGAATTCCAATGTAAGAACAAGGGTAAGTAAGGTAAGCTACGGAGTTGACGATGACGAGCAGTGGCTCGATTAAGTATTTGTACCAATAAACTTATATATATATCAACTGAAAGTTGGCTCAATTAATGATAAAAAAGAAAAAAAGATAACAATATATGACCAGGGCCGGATTTTCCTATAAGCTAACTAGTTTTCAGCTTAGGGCCTCAAGATCAAGAGGGGCTACATTCAAATTGTTAGCAAAATTTGAATTACACTATCCAAAAAACAGTAAACACTAAAACACTGTATCGAAACTAAGGAGAAATTCTACACATATGACTAATAAACAAACATAAAAATGTATTGGTTAAGATCAACGCTTTCGGCTCATTGGGTCTGTTCGTTTGTATAGACTAGATTGCACCAAAGTAGAGTTCATACGTTCACTGATTGCTATGGCAAATATTGACGTGCTTTATGCTACTAAGCTCTGGTTTGTTCTTGCATAAATAAAGTGCATATTGGAACAGACAAACAAAAGACATATTGCCTCTTTTCATTTAAATCCGTCCCTGTATATGACAGATATATAGAGGAATTTTCCAATTAGAGAAATCTGACACGGAAAGTTGTTAGCGCTTTTGGTTCAACTTACACCTGCAAATTGTTTTTTTTTCCTTCGATACTGAAATTGACCAAACACGAAATACGCTCAAACCTAACGGACGCAACACCAATTACGGTGTGCAAATACTCAAATTGAGATCGATTTGCAAACGCTAAGTGAAAGAGTGGTGAAACAAATATCGCACTAATAAAAAAATATTTTTTAATGATTTCATTTTTTTTATTTCATTTATATTTATATATGTTTTATATTTAATTTTTAGTGTTTTGTCTTTACAATGTGCGTTTAGTATCATTATTATTATATTATGTATGTTTACATGTAAGAATAATAGTAAACATAATAATAATTCATTATGTTTCAATTTTCACTCCACAAGAAATGTCTATAGAGGGTCTGAATCTAATAAGGGGATATATAATTTTATATGCGGCCCGCGGAGTTAGGATGCATTTCCAAAGTGGCTCGCAAGATTATTTGGGGTAGCCACCCCTGAGCTAAGTAAACATTTAAAGTTTAAATACCGTATTATATTATCCGTTAATCCCTTCACCCCCCACCCCTCGAGTTTAAATCCGTTCAAATCAGTCAAAAATAAAATGGACGGATACATCAAAGCGGGAAAAGTTTGACGATTTGAAATAAAATTATGTATATTGCTGTTATTTTCCTTTCAGAATTACCACCACATTCAACACTGTATAGGCCTGGACAATATACAGTCGCTACAGGCTGGGGACATGGGAGAGTAGTGCAAAAAAAGTGAAAATGTCCATACAGTGATTGAAGAACACTTGAAAGAAGTTATACTCCCCATTCAATCTTCAGAAATGTGTAACGCAAAGTGCTATTGATAATATTGTTAACATTCACATAAAAAATAAGGCATTTACTGATCGCATGTTCTGTGTAGGAGATGGGGAGAGGTAAGTGTACCTCTATTTTTCCCTCGTTTAAAAATGTTTCCAGCAGCGTTTTAAAAAACTTCACCCATAAAATGTCGACAGCATGTCAGGAAATCAACAATAATTTAATGAAATTAATCAACACTGTGCTTGTGTGTACAAAAAGAATGGAGTCACGCAGGATTTGTAACATTTGAGAAAGAATATTTCATATTTCAGGCTGTTTCTTTTATTTGGTCTACCACGTGTGCATTTTGAACTACATGACGAATATGAAGTCAATTTACCAATTCTGTCATGTTCTTTGTTGCATGGATACACAAACAAAAGATATGATGTACGTCAGGAGTCAGAAAAGCAGCGCTTCTGTGAAATTTTTATGAGCCCTCACTATATTACACACATACTGAGCTTGTTAACCCTATTCTTCGTACAATACAATCGTCACCAAATAGCAATCAAGTTTATATTTGATATTTGCACTTGTCACTTAGAACGTAGAAAGATTTCTGTTACTATACATTTGATAGTTACCTTTTGCAGACTAGGTTCGCGTATTTTGAGTATTAATAATCGTATCACAAAAGATAATCATGTTTTTTCCAACCAAATATGTATCGTACTGGTTAAACGGATTTTATATATAACACAAAGCAAATAATTGTAATAAAAAAACGAAAGAAACTGGAACTGGATGGCTGGAAAGAACAAGTTTTTTCATTAATTTCAAATGGATATGCTTGCTGTGCAATAATGGAGTAGCAATCCTCGAGAAAAAGTAACACCGAAAGACATTTAGAAACTGTTCATTTAAATTTTGATGCTGACTATCCTATACGCACTGAAAATAAAAAAAAAACTTCTTTAAAATCAACTATTATCAAACAACAAAATTTTTGCTAAGCCTTTTTGGAAAAGTCTGAAATTGCAACAACCCCACATCATTTAAAATATCACATTTATTAATTAAAGAGAGAAAAAAAACATATAGAGACGGAAATTTAATAAAAGAAGTAAACTAACTTTACAAAGTCTGACTTGTTATTGAATGGTTTAAAAATTAACAAAAATAGTTTTAATTATAAATGTTTTCTAATTGTCAGTCAGAAAAGTAAAAAGAAGTGTTGAATTAATATCAGATGATTTAGAGACACATTTATCAAACTACATGAAAAAAAAAATGCATTTTTATTTCGCTACAATTGGATGCATCAACAGCCGTAGACGACATAGTTCAGTTAACGGTTTGTGTAAAAATTGTGTTTCATAATTATTCTACAAAAGATTTCTTTGAAATTCTTTCACTACAGGGTCATACTCAAGGAGAAAATACGTTTTCCACAATTAAAAAGTTTGCTACGACTAATAATTTATCACTGCAGAAGTTAATTTCCATTACTATAGACGATGCACATTCAATTGTTGGTAACAACACTGGATTTATTGCAGTATGCAGACAAGATTAATTTCTAAATTTGTTTCATACCATTGTCTTATACATCAGGAAGCATTATGTACGAAAACTATTGGTCTAAATCAGGGGTCTCCAAACTTTCCAGCCTTAGGGCCATACTGTTTACTCAGTAAGTACCAAGGGCCAAAACCGTTTTAATTTTTCTGCCTTTATCTGTAATGGCAGAAAAATTAAAAAACTCATTAATTAATCTATGATACTACTTACTTGTGTGAAAAAACATTCCCAAAATGAAGAATACAAAAGAATGTTTACAGATCTAAGTTAACCGATGAGCATCTTAAATCTCTTTTAATAATTGGTACAAGTAAAATTGATCCACAACTACAAACTATTGTCAGTGAAAAATCATAATTACGCAAAACTCATTTGTATTTTTTTTTACAAGGGAATACCCTGCGGTTTCATTCGCTTTAATTTAGCTTTTCCGTTCCTGAGGGATTTTTTCAGGATAAAAATCATATGTTTGATTCAGGATATACACATTCAAAACATCGATATACATACATATGCAATACTCTTTACCCCAACATAACTACCGAGAGTAACCGCGGAATTTTCACTAGTTCATGTTAGTGGGATTCATTTCAATTATTTGTTATGCTTAAGTTAAATTTTCTGCGTATTATGCTTGTCACTAAGCTGTACCCAGCAAGTAAATTAAACCGTGTTATTATCATTCTGTGTTTTTTTATCCAACTTATTGCAGAAACAATAAGCTATTCGCTGTCGCTAGCCGGATTGATGACACTGGCGGGCCGGATTTGGCCCGCAGTCCGTAGTTTGGATACCTCTGGTCTAAACAATTCAATATCATTCGTAATAAAAAATATTAATCCCATAAGATCCGAAATTATGTAAATCCCTCTATATTACAGATAAATAACAAGTGTAATGCCCTTCTTTAACATACTGATGTGAGATGCTCAGCACAGGGATAGTAATACTTAAAAAATTTATCTATCTTTTGCCACAAATAAAAGAATCAAAGGGTGAATATTGTGAACAACTACAAAATAGTGAATGGTTGACAGATTTCAGATTTGTAACATTTTTTTTTTTTTTTTTTTTTTGCCCTGCCAAATTAAATTAATTAAACATAAAGTTCCAAGAAAAAAATCGGCTGATATAATCATTGAAATAAATGGTATAAAACTAAATTAACATTACTGAAATCACATTCAATGATAAATTTTTAATGCATTTTAGAAACGTATTGTCGAGAATTTGGTTATCAAAACATTTAATGCTACATCATACATAAAAAATTAAGGAGAATCAGAAGAATTTGCCTTGTGATTTCTAGATCATACAAAATTAAAATCTGTTGAAATTGTCAATAAAATTTTTGTCTACTTTACTATTCAGAACCAAAGAAACCCTAAAATATTGTTAGGTACTTGGTTAAAAAATAAAAATGTGTATTTTGAACACCATTGTTTCTGCAGATGATGAAAAGTTTATATAGATATATATATATACTAAAAATTGTATCTTGCATTTTGAAATAATTTTTATTTACTTTGAAGTACATGGAATTTCATGGGGTATATGAAAATGCTTGTGTTTTTAAACATCTTTTTCTAATTTTCATCCTCTTAAATGTATATGTTTGTTCATAATATTATTCGTTGTGAAATATTGCCATGACATCAGTTCAAAATTTTATGCTTGTATTAGATTTCAAATACAGATAAAAAGAAATGTAAGTTTAATTGGCATTTATATGTGAGAAAATAAATGAACAGGCATGAATCATGGTGGCACAAAGTTATATGCATTTACCACTGCAAATTATTATTATTATTTTTATTTCAATGGCAGATTATGAACAGTTACAGCAATAAAAAGAACAACGAAAATAAAAAGAACAGAGAATACAACAAAACATCTGCAACAGAGTTCATTAATCTAACATATCTCTAGCCTCCCAATATCGCTCGGCGAGAAAAGTCTTGCTCAGAGCAGGACCGTGAAGTAGATGCGTGGAGTCCGTGGCCTCTCCAGAGCTGCATATCGGGGAAGGAACAATTTTGAGTCTGTAAAGATGGTTTCGCAGGCAGTCGGTTGTCAAATTAGCCTCCATAAAGTAAAGACATCAATATCCTTCTCACACAGAGTCAGCAAAAGCTCTGCGCGCTTGTATTGAGACAGTCCACCGGCATTCCACTGTAGCACTCGAAGAGTATCAAAGTCAGGAGGAAGACATAATGCCAAGTTGCAGATCTTTTTAGCCACTAAAAGTGTTACCAGGTGCCCCACGGGGAGGTAGATATACTGCACCTATTGCAAATTATTGACATTTGAAAGTTATTTTTCTCTCTAATTCATGAAATGAAGTAATTATTTAAATTTGATACTTCAACATTTTAGGAGGAAATGATACTTGTCACGGAGACAGTGGAGGACCTCTGATGCAGTCTCAACTCGGTGATGATGGATACATTTATTGGACACAAGTTGGAATAATCAGTTGGGGGATAGGTTGTGGTTTGTCAAATACTTATGGCTACTACACCCATGTTCAGAAACTGATGGAATGGATTACGAACACCATCAATTCAGTTCAAGATTAAAATATAAAAAAAAAACTAAATTATAACCATCATTCTAATATCACTTCAAAATTTAGATAGTAGTGTTTCAAAAATGTAATTACTTAATGTAAAATTTAAATTAATTCAAAAGCTGTAATGTAATAAATGTGTTATGATACTATGCATTGATTGAAATTTTTTATTAATATATGTTAAATAGTTAATTGTGTTAAAAAATAGTATAATCATTGTAACACGAAAATTTCAATAAAAGCATTAAAAACCTATAAAATGTTTGTTGATATTTTTATTAATACATAATATTTAGCTAATAGACCAATTATTAATAACATATATGTTATATAAATATATAATCAGAAATATATTATAGTCAAATTAAATTTGTACATACAGTTTTCTGTAAAATATATATATATATATATATTTATTTGAAGAAAAACAATTTATGTACAAAGACAATAAAATTTTATTATCTGAATAATGATATTACAATGGATTATTTACAATGATGAGGTAATTATACAATTTTACAATGTATGAAATTATGTGTTTTTAAAAGTGAAATAATAAATAATAACACAGAAATAAAAATATATTTAATTATTAAATTTAATTTTGTTAACAATTGCTTGGTAATTAATGAAAATCTGTGTGAGGTGGGGAATTAAAATTAAAGCAATTAGTAACATTATACAGACTTTACTTCTTAAAAAAAAAAAATTTATTTAAAAAAAAATCTCTTTCCCCATTTATTTCTATAAGCAATTTAAAAATATAATTTCTTTAAGCAATTATTTTCCTGATAGTTTATAAAATAACTTTAGAATCCTAAATAATTTATTTACTTAATTGTTTTAAATTTAAACTTATTTAATGAATTTCAATAAGGATATTAAAGTACTTTTAAAATTTATCAAAATAGTCTTTTTATTCCGCGTCTTATTCTTCTTTTTCTGCGTCTATTTAATTTGTCTAACGCTAGATTATGTAATGATTTTCCATGTATTTTAATGTATGGTATATCAACTATTCATGTTTTGTAATTTCAATCAACTCTTGAGCATGCGGAATTATAAAGCAGTGAGAAGTCATTGGTAATGTTGTTTAGGTTTGTAATCTTAGTTAAAGTTTTTAAAAGTGGCACTTCGAAATATAAAATGCATGCTTTGAAAAGAAAAATATAGTTTTAAATGATAAAATTACGCTTGTTATAGTAAATTCTTGCCATGCATGGATTTACAGAATGAAATTTGCACATACGCATTATCGAATTTTTCTATTTAATTTGCTTAACGCTAGAGTATGTAATGATTTTCCATGTATTTTAATGTATGGTATATCAACTATTCATGTTTTGTAATTTCAATCAACTCTTGAGCATGCGGAATTATAAAGCAGCGAGAAGTCATTGGTAATGTTGTTTAGGTTAAGTTTTTAAAAAGTGGCACTTCGGAAATATAAAATGCATGCTTTGAAAAGAAAAATATAGTTTTAAATGATAAAATTACGCTTGTTATAGTAAATTCTTGCCATGCATGGATTTACAGAATGAAATTTTGCACATACGCATTATCGGAATTTTTCTATTTAATTTGCTTAACGCTAGAGTATGTAATGATTTTCCATGTATTTTAATGTATGGTATATCAACTATTCATGTTTTGTAATTTCAATCAACTCTTGAGCATGCGGAATTATAAAGCAGCGAGAAGTCATTGGTAATGTTGTTTAGGTTTGTAATCTTAGTTAAGTTTTTAAAAGTGGCACTTCGGAAATATAAAATGCATGCTTTGAAAAGAAAAATATAGTTTAAATGATAAAATTACGCTTGTTATAGTAAAGTCTTGCCATGCATGGATTTACAGAATGAAATTTTGCACATACGCATTATCGGAATTTTTCTATTTAATTTCTTAACGCTAGAGTATGTAATGATTTTCCTTGTATTTTAATGTATGGTATATCAACTATTCATGTTTTGTAATTTCAATCAACTCT
This sequence comes from Caerostris extrusa, assembly GCA_021605095.1. Lineage (NCBI taxonomy): Eukaryota > Metazoa > Arthropoda > Arachnida > Araneae > Araneidae > Caerostris > Caerostris extrusa. The sequence goes on from BPLR01002329.1 coordinate 29,829, forward strand.
TGAGCATGCGGAATTATAAAGCAGCGAGAAGTCATTGGTAATGTTGTTTAGGTTTGTAATCTTAGTTAAGTTTTTAAAAGTGGCACTTCGGAAATATAAAATGCATGCTTTGAAAAGAAAAATATAGTTTAAATGATAAAATTACGCTTGTTATAGTAAATTCTTGCCATGCATGGATTTACAGAATGAAATTTTGCACATACGCATTATCGGAATTTTTCTATTTAATTTGCTTAACGCTAGAGTATGTAATGATTTTCCATGTATTTTAACGTATGGTTTATCAACTATTCATGTTTCGTTATTTCAATTAGTTCTTGTGCATGTGGAATGTGTCGTGTCAATATGAGCATTATCTTTAAGTAAATATTTTTTATGGTAAAATTCTATATAATTATTCTATATTCTATATGCGTCCCTTGATGGGGTGTTTGTTGGTCTCTGCACCCCTGACCGGATGGGTATCCGGTATGTCCAACGGAATGGCCCGTTTCCGGTGAGTGCAGGTCATCTACCACAACTGGGGGGTGAAGGGGATATCTGTGGAAAGTATTTTAATTGGCAGGGGCCATAAAACACTTCGGGCCAGATGGCCAAGAAATCAGTTCATCAAGACGGGAATTTGGATTTAGCGACGGGGTGCGTGTGCCCAACGGATATAGACTCTAATATGGTGTCGGCAATCGTCCCTTCCCCCCACTGAAAATCAACTATAAAATGGAGGTGATGGTCATCGTAGAGAGGGGGAGGGAAGGAAGAACCCAGAGCGAGAGCAAAATGTAGGGCCCCCTGAAAAACAACGGACGATAAAGGGAGGGAGAGCTGCCCCATCCCAAGTAATGAAGTGCTGGAGGGCCCAGATGTACAAAGCCTGACGCGGTCTCCGTGTGACAGAGTCTAAAACAGGAGACTTCATGCCCGACTCAAGAGCCCCATGAGTGGTTGGCCCCGTGCAGCCACGAAACTTTGAACAGTGGTGATAGATTTCATTCGTCATGATGCTTAGGCGCCCAACTCTCGATTTCAACCAGTTAGCTGGAGATACCCTGGCAGCAGCGTCATTTGAAAAAGAATGTTGCACAATCCATGCGACATGATGTAGACAAGACTTCCTGCTACCCAACTGAAGAGCATCAACTGATGTAAGTGATTAAATGCTTCTTATTTCTGAACTGAAATTTTGAAGAAAAAAAAAATAATAATGCTCCTCTCCCTGCCTGTTGCAAGTACTGATTTGTAGAGACGATCCCCAAATTATTTTAATTAGTAAACATAGTTTTGTATTGGTGAAATTGTGTATAGAATATATTTTTTTATTGATGCATTATTCGAATTATACCATTACTTGATAATGTTAAGTGAATGATTTTTATTCAAGCTTAACATTTGTAAATAATAATAAATTCACTTTTGTTTATATTTAAGATTATGAATTTGTTTAGGAATTATTTCATGTGAGTGTGTTTCCTTTTCCAATTATATAAGTCTCTGAAGGCATGCGAACTTGTTGGTTTAAAATATGGTATGGGTTATTGCGGTTATACATAATAGTTAGTGTGTGTGTTGGGTAAAACGGAGTATGTAATTGTTTCTAGGATCGGGGTATTGTTTAATTTTAGGTTTTAAAAAAAAAAAAAATGACAACATCACACTATTAAATATACTCACACATATATACATAATTAAATGAAAATGCAAAAAATTGGGGCTAATCCCATACATAGTTTTGACTGGAACTCTGCTCTAAAAGCCGTAGGTACTAGTACATAACCCTTCTGTACCTGAAATCCACGACTCGATAAAGCCTGGGGCATGCTCGTGGGCATGCTCTTTGTAAGCAAGTTCTGAATGATACCACATGTCTTGACTGACAGAGTTCAAAAACTATTTTTCCTCTTCTATTTTGGTTTGGTTTGTCACTCTACGGTTATCTTGTGCACATGAGGGCTAAACAGAACGGGACCTGCAGATTCGTAATCAGAATTTAGAATTTCGTAATCAGAACGGGATCTATAGACCATAGATTCCGAACCACTCACAATTATCAATAATACCGCCAGGATTCGAATCTGAAAAGCCTGTGGTACCAGAGCGCTAGCCGCTTCTATTTTGAGCACCTGGCAGAGAAATCTTTCTCAGACATGGCTCATCACAGTTAATGATTCACCAACTTTAACAGACGGAACGGTATCCTACCGACCTACACCCGCTCATATTGCTGTCGCTATAATTTGATAACTCATGTAGATGTTTTTTGCATGAACCTTTTTCATTTGTGACCTCTGATTGAAATGGGCTGTTTTAAATACTTGAGTAGGATTGGCGTTGAACAAAACTTGAGAGGAGATTGAGGGTCGCAATATTTGTTACTTCAGATAACCTCATAAACAGTCCTTCAGTTAACAGTAACTCAGTCGCGGGGATCATGGTCTCAATGCAGTGGCTCTCGAAGGGTGAGCCAGAAGATCTATGATCAAGCCTTTTGGTATTCCACAGAAATATGCTTTCAGATATAGAAATAAATTTAACCAACTCTTATTTTTTAGTAATTTTTCTATTTTAAGGTAGCTAGGGCCTAATGACCGACTAGCTGGTGCTCAATACGACATGTTACGGTTTCGAGTCCCGGCGGTGCCATGGATGTTTGTAGTGGCTCGGAATCCATTTTAAACCGTAGGTCCCGGTCTAATAGGATCATAGAGCGTTGCGGGAGTAGTGTTACTCCGCGTCCGTAGCTTATTTTCGAGCTACACGTACCTCCTGGCTAGTGCTAAGTGAGTAACATCGGTGTCAATTCTCCAGTGTTGATGCGATGTTCGAAGAAAGGGCTGTTTCTCCCTCTGGTTTGAAACATTTCTCGTTTTTGAGCAGGGGATTTAATTCTATCGATTGTTGTCCTGAGAGATGAAAATCCACATTTTGACAGGGATGGGAAGGAGTGTTCATTATCCGAAGAGTAAAATAAAAAAGTGCAATAAAATCAAATTGTTTGTGTGGAGTTCCTGAAAATACCAGCGTCCTTTCTGAAGATCCAGAACGATTACTGCTGCACTCAGAAAATCTGTTTCTAGAAGAGTTCTGTTTTCCTTGGCAGTTTTCAAGACTATAAGTTTAGCAGGAATTTCTTTCCTTTGACACAAATATTCACGATCGCAGTAAGGATTTCTGTTTTCTGTTCATGACCGTCAGGGCCGGATTTAGATGAAAAGATACCCTAGGCTATTCAACTTACGAAGCTCTTTCACCTCCAATTTTTAAGTATACACTTTTTTTCACACACTTCATAGTTTTCATTTACTCCTCGAATAAAAATCAAAACCTGAGCCTTATCTGACACATCCGTTGACTCATCCAAGGCCAGAGGAAACCACTCAAGATGCTAATTTTTGTCAGACAGTTGAGATTATATTTTCTGCGATGTCTTGCAACCTCCGAGCTACGGTGATTTCTAACAAACTGACAGTTTTATATAAATTTACCTTTTCAGAGCACATTTCTTCGGCTACTGCAATTACGCATTCTTTGATCATTTCTCCATCAGTGAATGGTTTTTCCACGTTTTGAGATTTCAAGAGCCACACGAAAGCTGGCACGAGTTGCAGCCTCTTGTTCAGTATTGACTTTCGTAAGTAAAGATTGCTGCAATTTCAATCCGCGCTTCAAAGCTTCACATTTTTCTATCCGCAAACTTCCTGTATATTTTGAGTAATTTTGAAAATGTTTCGTTTCATAATGCCTTTTAATGTTATATTCGTTGAGAACGGCTGTGGTTTCATTGAAAGTTCCATTGATCTTTGAATGTTCTGCATTCACTGTCTATTTTTCGCTTCTTTTTTCCATACTAGTAAATCACACACACACAAAAAAAAAAAATTACAAGTTAAATCAAAATACAGTTACGCATAGGCGTTGGTCGGATCGGTCTTTTAAACGGGTTACGCACTACTTTACTTCACAATAGACACAGTTCCGCTTCCTTCGCCTTCCCTAGGTAAACTGAGTCGCGTTCGCGCCGCTAGCTTTTTATACTCCAATTACTCGAAATGAGTGAAATACACCAGAATTTCATCGAACCAACGAAGCTATTCACGAATGTTTAACTGTTACTGCGCTTTCGAAACTACTACTAGCGCCATCTGTTAGCGATAAAGCATATTACCTACGTATTTCCGCTTTTGACCACTAGATGTCGTCAAGTGTCACGGTTTTATCGATACACACAATAGTAATTGTAGCAATTGTACCAACAAAGCGTATGCTCGCTCAGAGCGTGTACTCGGCGACTAGTCTAGAAATTATAGATAATGGCAGAAAAATTAAAACGGTTTTGGCCCTTGGTACTTACTGAAATAAACAGTATGGCCCTAAGGCTGGAAAGTTTGGAGACCCCTGGACTAACTAATAGTCTAACTTAATACATTAAATGATGTTTATATTTTCAAGTGTTTTCACACACTATTTTTTTACAAAAATAAAATTGAAAATCTAAAAATCTGATCAATTTAGTTGAAATTTTGAAAAACATCATAATTCATACTATAAAATAGGTTTGATTGTATTTCTCTAACTTAATTTTCTCCTAATGCTTAAGATAAATACATATTGAAATGAATTGAGGCACATTTTATCACCTTAATATATTTATTTACTTCTTCTTACAACTAATGTAAAGAATATTCGCATATATGTATATAGAAGGATTTGATGATTTTTTTTTTTAATATTTAAACTTTCATTTCGAGAATATTTTAATAAAAAAAAATTTAAATAAGTTGATTTTTGATATGATATCTAGGTAAATAATTGTAGGTTTATCTCATTTTGCCTGCGATTCGCACAGCTCTGTCCCAGCTGCAGTGCCATTCGGAAAAATTCACAAGAGCTGCTATCCTCTGTGATTCTAGAGCTGCTCTGTTAGCTATTGTTTCTAACAATAATCCTAAAACCCAAGACATATTGGATTGCCGTTATCATCTTGAAAACCTGCCATCACTTGGAAAACTGTAATCCTCCAGTGGGTTCCTGCCCACTGTGGGGTTCCAGACAATGAGAAAGCCGACTTCCTGGCTAAAAGGGGGGCTTTAATCACACAAAAAATATCTCGTCCTATACCCTTCCACTCTATCAAAAATTTCATCAAAACATCAATTAAAGTCCACGCTCAAGAAGACCTATATAACCGTGTTTCCCAAAAGTCCTGAAAGAATGCCATCCAAATCTATGTAATGTTCCAAGGCGTAGAGCAGTCACTCATTTCCGACTAGCCACTGGACATGACTGTCTGCGTAAACATCTTTACAGACTCAAAATTGTTCCTTCCCCGATATGCACTCTGTGCAGCTCAGGAGGAGGCTATGGACTCCACACATCTACTGCACTGTCCCTGCTCTGAGCAAGACTTTTCTCGCCGGGCGATATTGGGAGGCTAGAGATATATTAGATTAATGAACTCTGTTGCAGCATGTTTTGTTGTTTTCTCTGTTCTTTTTTTTTTATTTTTCGTTATTCTGTAACTGTTCATAATCTGCCATTGGAAATAAAATTTAAAAAAAAAAATCTTATTTTGCACCAGATAAAATAAAAACGATTTACAAGGTTTATGTAGGAAGAGGAAAAAATCTTATAAAAACTACTTTGTATTTCTGATATACTTCTTAAACCCTCAGTCCATCTTTACAAAATGAAGAAATAAAAAGAGGAGGGGAATTAAAATAGAAAAATAAGCATGGAGATCTTCATGTTGTACGCCTGCAAAAATTCATGTACAACTTTATAAGATAAGTCGATTTGCAATGTAAACGAATTTTTATTTATTTATTATTCATTAAAAAGCTTTATAGAATCAGGAATGAATTATTCATCAATTTAAATATTTCTGAAATATTTTAAACATTAATTTAAATATCTTATTTGCATTAAATTAAATATTATTATATTAAAATTAAAAGATAATGATTTTTCCTTTTCTCAAGATATAAAAATAATAAAAATAAAACTTTACGAACAGACCTATTGACATCCCGACGTTCGGTTATATTCGTATTACTTCGATAATATGAAATACGTGTTCATGTTATTAGAAAAGATTTTTTTATTTTAGGATTGCGTACACGATCATTTGATTCTTTCCTTTTGAGTTCAGTAGGTTCAATACTTTAGTGAGGTGTTTACAGACTAATGAAAATTTTTTTTGTGACAATATTTTCATTTCATGGAATTCTAGGTAAGTCTAGGGTAATCTAGTCTATGTAAATCTAGGTCTTAACTTTTATTTATTCTCAATAATAAATAAAAGTAATAACTCAAATATTTTGTTCTAGATCAGAGGTCTCCAAACTTTCGAGCTTTAGGGCCATACTGTTTACTCCAGTAAGTACCAAGGGCCAAAATCGTTTTAATTTTTTCTGCCATTATCTATATAGTTCCATAAATCTCATTGGTATTTTTTTACAAGTGGATACCCCGCGGTTTCATTCGCGTTAATTTAGCTTTTCCGTTCCTGAGGGATTTTCAGCATAAAAATCATATGTTTGATTCAGGATACATATATTACAAACATCGATATACATACATATGCGATACTCTTTACCCCAACATAACTACCGAGGGTAACCGCGGGATGTTCACTAGTTTATAATGTTAGTGGGATTCATTTCATTATTTGTTAGCTGTTATGCTTAAGTTAAATTTTCTGCGTATTATGCTTGTAATTAAGCTTTACCTAGCAAGTCAATAAAACCGAGTTATTATCATTCTGTGTTTTTTTATCCAACTTATTACAGCAACAATAAGCTATTTACTGTCGCGGGCCGGTTTGATGACACTGGCGGGCCGTAGTTTGGAGACCCCTGTTCTAGATTATAATCTAAGAATGAGTAAAAGATTTGAAAGTGGAGCTTGCAAACGCTCAAAAAAATGGGAGGTGGAAAGGCCTCATAAGTGGAATAGACTAGGGCCTCTATTCATCTAAATCCGGCCCTGGATACCATTACGTAAGAGAACATTTTTCTGAGTGCCTATTACAATCCAACATGACCTACGCAGTTTATTCAATTTAATCAGCACGCATTAAAAGTGTGCAAATTAATTTTATTAATTACTTAATTAGCGCACAGCACGCAAATTAATTTTAATTAATTACTTAATTAGCGCACAGCACGCAAATTAATCTACGCAGTTTAACCAGCATCCAGGAATAAGCCCACTTTTCTTAAAATGCATTAAATTTTCAATAATTTTTGTTCCTTTTTCACGTTAAAATTCCTTAAACTTCCAATGTTTTTCTTTCTTTTAATTCAAATTCCGCTTTGCAAAATCGAGCTATCGGGTAGTTTTGGAATTATGTAGACAATTCTATACAAACCCGCACTTTGGCGAAATACATTTCCGACTCCAATCACTATTCTGCGATTTTAGCCATAATTTTCGATTTCAAACTGTAACTCACAGGAACAGACGAATGCTTTACACTATGTTTAAAATGCTAAAAATGAATTCGGAAATAATAATATGGTCTTAAATAATGAATACGGAAATGTGAGATTTCCAATAGACCATCATCCATTAACACAAATCATCTCTAAAATAACAGAAGAGGGTAACAGAAAATAGTGGGAGTCATCCGTATTCAGGCTGAGTAATAGAGTAGAAGATGAATGAAGGCTATTTTGGCACAAGTCATAAGCTATCCAGAAGAAAATAAAAGAAAAATCAACAAGGCATATCAAAATAGAATGTATGGAAAATACTGCACGAATATGGTTCTCATCTTTGTCATACCACAGAACTATTATCTGGAAATCTTGAGAACCAATTTTGACTGCTGTGATTGTGCCACGATCAGAGTCTTTCATGTCTGAATTACGCAGATTTTTTTTTTTTTTTTTTCTCTGACGTTCTTTGAAAGATAAGAGTAGTTCATTTCGATGAACACTTAAAACAACACAATAAATTGCTGATGAAATATAAATATAATTCTAATTCGTAACTTCATCTAATATTCATAATAAAGCTTAGAATAAGTAATTGTAATTATTTTTATAATTGTTATAATTTTATGGTCATAGTGATCTTTATCTTTATACTTTATTTAAATTTTTAACTGCCAATTAATACTATTTTTGTTAATTTTGTCGTCGTTGAAATGTATAAGTAACATATAATTCGAACTTTAATCTTGTTTATTTAGTATATTTGAAAAATAAATAATTAGCGGATATAAAATTGTGTTACTTTTGTTAACAATTTTTTTTTTTTTTTTTTTTTTTTTTTTTTTTAATTTTAACTATATTTACGCAATTGAATGGAAAATACAAGTATCCTTTCTCTACTTCTAAATGGAATCGAAGCCTCAAACCACCATAATTTCCTGCTCACTTATCGCTTTTTAGATATTTTACTTCAACGCATATTTACTGATCATAAATTTCTTGTTAAGTTTCCATACCGATGATTTACATTTTTCTTACTTTCTTTTTTTTTTCTCTCATCATACGATTACTATTATCTATTTATCATGACTTTTCTTTCTTACTGCCTTCACATACCATTGAGTAGATGAACGCTTCGCGTTCAGGCAATCGACATCTTTATTCAACAATGATGAACAATTTTTTTTAAAATTACGTAATGGTTTTAATCAAGTCTTCACATCCAAGAATTTTTTAATTATTCTTTTGAATATTGCTTACTGTAATGCTTATAGATTCATATTTTTAAACTTACGCCATCAGAAATATTTAATTTGCTAAAGTAATTAGATTGGTAATTAAAAATTATTTTGTTATGCTATAAAAACAAAACTTCTACTCCTATCGATATCTACGCGCATGCGCCTGTTCATAACGTTTCTTTTATCAATCTGGGCGCCGTGGAAATACTTTTATCGGACCCGTAGAATTTTCTGTGGAATTTGTATATGTTGTAGATTAACGACTTCTTTTTGCAGTGAATACGTTTGTTATACGTAAGTTGGCATTTAGTGTAACGTTTTAAAAAAATATATTTTTTTTAGTTTCATTATTTATTCTTTTAATAGCTGCGGTTATCATTTATTTAGTTATTTTAAAATGTTGAATATGTTTCAAAAACTGAATTGTAGATTCTTTTATCTTACGCAATTTAATTTTTAAATTTTAATATGAAGCATTCTCATTTTGTTTTGAAAGAAATGTACAGGAAAATTATTTTTTGAGTGAATGTTTAGAAATGATTAATTTTAACTTCAGGCAATTAAAATTTTGCAATTTTGATATACATTACGTATAGGCCTATTTTTAATAATAGCGGCTTTTTTTTTTTTTGTTCTATGGCATTTCCTATTTAAAACACGAGTTTTACTTTTTTGAAAAGACATCTGATCTTTATTATTTAGATTTAAATGGATAATTTAATTTTACTACATTAAAAAAGGAAAGATTAACATTTTATATAAGGAAGACAAAACTTCTAAAACTATTCAAGATACTTTCATGAAACATTTTATTTGAATTAGTTAAGAATTCTGTTTTGGGTAAAAAAAAAAAAGTGTACTTTTTTTTTTATATAATGTCGAAGCATCTGAAATTGCATTTAAAAGGATAATACAAAAGTTTGGTTGATTAAAAAATAGCCGGTGCTTATTGCTGACATTTTTTCACCTTCTAGATCAGGGATGCACTCATATACACTCATATAAAAAAAAAAACCTTTCAAATTAACGTTTATATATTTCATTTCTTGATGTAATACATTAAAATGTACGATAATATACTATCTAACATTTTTTCGAGTGTAGTTCTACATTGATAACAACAATAAAATGTTTTAATATTTAAACCTTTTTTGTCAAAATGTTACTTATCTTATTCTTTTATCAACTTTAAATTAACAAAACTATCAATTATATTATGAAATAGACATTTGATGTCGTGTTCGTGCTTTAAATACAGAAATTAATGTGAAGCATACGTGGAACATCCTATAGACAGGTATTATTTTTAAAAAATGAGTATTTCTGTAAAGAAAAATGTAAATAATTAACTTTCTATTGAAGCATTTTTAATGTGGAATTATTGTGCTAAAGGATTAAAATACTGATAATCTATTTAGTGGGGTTAGCAGGTATTAAAATGCAAGTTCTGCAGTTTAGAGTTCTGCTTGCTTTTTATAGATTTTTTTTTCTTGCACTTGCTTATTTGTGGTTTGACTAGTCTTCTAAATAAATAAAATACCTGATGCAGTTATAATTTACATTTAACTGCAGCAGGCATTTTATATACTGTTTACAATGGTGAATTTTAAAAGAAAAAAATCTTAAAATTTAGTGATGTAAAAAAAAAAAAAAAATACATATGGCAGTTTGCTTTTACTGATAAACAGATTATATAATTAGTATTGTTTTAGTTTGAGCAATTTTATTCCTTCATAGCTGGATCTGCTTTACAATAGCGTTCATTCCTGTAACAGTCACGCTTGTTACTTATTTTAAAGTTATGTAAATTTAAAACTTTTTATTCTCATTGTCAGCTAATAGTAATATCTACTGCCATATCAAATTAATGAAGAAACAGCACAATTTTAAATTTAAAAAATTTCAACTACTACAAATATGCATCAATGATGTTGATACATAAAAATCCTTTACCCAACCTAAAATTAACGGAGACACCATATCTTATCCAGATAAGCACAAGCATACTGGTGAAAGACAAAAACAGATATGATAAACAATTATAATGAACACCAATAAATAAATAAAAAAAAGGGGGGACTGTTACATCAATGAAAAAAGATTAGCAGCAAAATGCTGAGATGAAACAGGTATTGCCATTTGGTGCATAAAAGAGTTTTGGCAAAGTTTAAATGTGTGGAATCCCTTGAAAATGGCAATAAAATTATTTTTTAAAAAAATTATTAAATTTTCCATTTGAGAGAATTTCTGGAATAGTCACATTCCTTGTCTCCATGTAGCATTTAAAAGTAAAGCAAATTTTTCTTCTTGGAATTTGGATCGATCACGTTCAATCAAAATCATGTAAAAAAAAAAAAAAAAAAAAAGTATGTAAATACAAATTTTCGTGTACTGAAATTCATGGAGGCACTAGAACAATTATCCATTAACATGAAATTATTTTTATTGACAAAGTTTTTAATATGAAATTTTATACTGATTCTGTTTTGTACATATAATTTAAATGTGTGTCAATATTCAATTTTGTTTCTCTAAAGTTATTTAATATTTGATTTATATATTTACAGACTTCCATAATGAGTACCAGGATTTATATTGGAAGATTAAGCTATGATGTTAGAGAAAGAGATTTAGAAAAATTTTTTAGAGGATATGGAAAAATAAGAGAAATTTTAATAAAGAATGGCTTTGGTTTTGTGGTAAGTTGGATATTGAATGTTTAAAAAAAAATTTTATTAATAAAAGAAACCATTATCTTGTGTTTGTATACTATGAATATTTGTATTTATTAAGTAATGCTGGGGGGTATGAAATTTTTCTCACATTTAATTAAAATTGTCCAACATTTGATTTATCTCGACTGGTTAATTTTAACTTCAAAAATATTATCTTACAATTAATATAAAACATTTAGAAAATGAACTAAATTTAAAGAATCTATATTGTGGATTAAGTAATATAAAAACTAATTTTAGATTGTTATATACAAATTTAAAAACTCCTCTATATATTGTTTTAACTTCGCACAACTAAATCTCCAATAATAATAGAAAAGGTCCAACTTTTATAATGTAATTTTATTTGTGGATTTTAATAAAAAAATTACATAAGTGTTACTGCCATAAAATAAGTAAGCTATGGTAGTGATTAAGAGTTGTATGGTATTGATATGCTTAAGCTTTGTTATGAATACGAATTTTTCGTAGGTTTAAAAATGAGTTGCTTTTGAAATCGTTCTATATTGCTGGTTGTTTGTGTCGTCTTCAAAATTAATCTGATGTTGATTAAATATACAGATGGCTAATGGAAATGTATTAAAAACACCAGAAATAATAAAATATTTTGAGTATTCGGCACATTATAAATTATAGTGAGGGAAACAGCCTTAATTTCAACTTCATAGGTATTTTGAATACAATTGTTTCGTAAAAAGAAAAATATGAATCCTTCATGTCCATGGTTTCCAAACTGTATGCCAGATTCCCTTTACTCGTTGGGATGTCTGGCTGCATATCACCAATTTCAATGTTTTTTGTACATTACGTATGCCAGCTAGTTACAATAGTTTTATGTTCCTGTGGTAACATGTTGGAATGTTATAAGAATTTTTCATTTTGGTTTCTAGATGAATCTTGATTTTCAGTTTTTTTTAAACACTTGTCATGTATATATGAGTGGGCATATATGTGGGAAATGTATAGTATATATTTTTTTATATTGTAATCTGCAATTTTCTGCATATATTTTGATAGCATTAGTTTTTAATAGGCATAAATGTTAATTTTAATAAAATACCTCATTTTAATAAAAAAAAAAAAAAAAAAAAAAACTGGTGTTTTCATAAATTGTATGTAACTCTGGCTCTTGGTATCATGTTTCTGGTTCAAGTCCCGTCTTGTATGTGTGTAGTGGTTCAGAATCCACTTTAAACTGTAGGGCCCAGTCTCAGATCGTAGAGCTTTTTGCGGGGCATTGTTACTCCATCCTTTCGTAGCTTATCTTCATGTTACAAGCTCCTCCAGGCTAATGCTAAGTGAGTAATGTCAGTGCAGCGCTTGACTTGTGGCATCAAAGACAATTGTCTGTTTGCCAGCTGCATTAGAACAGCACTTGATAAATTATTGCAAATGTGAATATGTTGCTGAGAATTTTGTAAATCTAGTGGTCATAAAGCAGTCCTGCATGTTTGAAATATATAAAACTGAGCTTATCTAAATTTCTTAAAATGTACTCTAATGCAGTATTTTTGGCTTGATGGTTTTAGAGATTAATATACATGTTAGAAAATACTGATTGTTGATTATTTGTTTTTACATATCAGGAAAAATATTTTAAGTCGTTCAGTTTTGACATGTTCTGCTAAATGTTTAATGACCATGAGTTGAAGTTGTCTCGTTATTGAACTGAAAAAAAAAAATGGACTTATTATCTTCTCCTTCAATTAAGCATTCATTCTTTGTTCAGTCTGTTTGTAAATACTTACCAGGGTTTTAAAAGCCTGTTCAAGTCAACCTGCAATGCTTCTTATCTGGGTGCTGACAACAAACATTTTTAATTTTATTACTTTTTGCAATGATTTGCAAAAATATGGTGGTTGTAGCTTTAGAGGTTAAAAAGTTATCTCCTACATTTTTATTTGTACCTAATTATTAGGAATGTATCTGATATATTCCTAAAAATTTATGTTTAAAAATAGTGCTGTTCGCAAGATAGATAAGGATAGCCAGTTTTTTTTTTTTTTTTTTTTATACTTTCCGGTAGTAAAATGAGATTGTTATGTGAAAACTGGATATTTTTCTCTTAAATTGCTTATTTTCAGAATAACTTTTCTTTATATAAATTTCTACTTTGTTTTCTATTGTTCTTAGAGGGGCTTATTATAAATTATGGTCAAAAATTGAATTTGTACAGAAATTAGTATAGATAAACAAATAATCAAATTTATAGTTAGGAAAACATTCATCACGTACTTGCGTCTTTTTTTTTTTTTATGTATTGTAAGCATTGAATATAAATTGAAATTGAGATGCTTCTATTTTTATATAAATAGTTTATTATAAACTGTACCTATTTTCTGTTTATAAGAGATGTACAACCTTTTAAACATAGTGAATATTAAAGTATTTTACACAGTTAGCTTACAAAATTAGTGTATCTAATTTCTCACGAGGGATAATTAACCATGACTCGTGCATTACCATTTTTGTTTTATCAGGGTTGTTAAATAAAAACGTGGCTTTTCTAAAAACAGTTTTAGGTTAGGAATGTAACTAAAATTGTAATTAAATCTAACTATGCTTAAAGCTTTTTCAATTGTAAAAGAAAATTCTTTTGTATTTTTGCTGTAATAAAATTTGTTCGAATTGCCATCATTAAGTTTTTGTAGAAACAATTATTTTTAATATCTGAACATAGAGTAACTAGACTTCAAATGTTAGATTTTTATTTTTGTAAGCGCAAAATAAAATTTGCTGTGAAATAAATTTAAAAAAAAAACATTTTTTTTTTCTTAGGAGTTTGATGATTACCGTGATGCAGATGATGCTGTGTATGAATTAAATGGAAGAGAGCTCTTGGGTGAAAGGTAAGTAATTTGTCAGTTGCAATATTTTTTTCTAAAGAGACTTCAACTTAATGTATGTACTTTTAAATAGTTATATGGACTATAAATAGTATTTTATATCAAATATAAAAATTCCATCCAGTCATTGAAAATTATGATTGTTTTCAAATATTTGCATGCTTCTGCACATTTTGCCTCGGAGGAAAGTGTCATCACATTACAAATTTTAATTATTTAATTTACTTTTGATAGTTGATAATTAAAAAAAAAAAAAGCTTTATTAGACAAGAGAAAAGGTATTTATAATCCAAGATTTTAAGTACTTGTTGAAGTTGCCCTCTCTAAATAGATATGATTTGATAATAAAAATATTTGCACATAACTACAAACTTGCAATAGAATGTTAGAATCCAAAAATATTAAACCTTTTAAAATATCATCGATGTGCATAACAAATGTAGTACATAAATATCAACGGCACTTGTTTGACACTCGGCTTTAAAATATTCTGTATTACTGATAAGGGATACCATGAAAGAAAAAGGTGAACATTTGTTGGTTTATGATTTTGAAACAATTTATTCCTTGGTTGTTTGTATCCTCATTGCACAAAATATCACTCCCTGTTTTGTCTTGTTTGGCATAGCATTTTGCCGTGACTTATAAAATATCATTTAGTTATGAGTGCCAATTTACAGAAATAATTTCATGAGAAGCTATTTTATCGCTAATGTCTCTTCTGTGTTAAATTCGTATTGGGATGTCTAAAGATTCGTAAATGTATTTAGTTGATTAAACATATAGAATTTTGTAGAGTATTGTGTAAATTTTTACTTTTTATGCAGTGTTTAAGCATACTTATGAGTTTTTATAGAAAGGAAGGGGGAGGGATCAGTGTATATGTCTGCATGGCGAGTCTTTGTTATCCAACTCTTGTAAATAAGTACTTTTATAAAAGTGCATTTATCCCATTTTTATACATATATTATATTTTAAAAGTTTATTAAATAAAGGTAAATTGAAGGTTTTGAAAGCTTGCAATTCTGTTTGTTTTAATTCCAATTTATGGCATTGTCATTAGTTAGTGAAATTAATAATTTAACCCATTGTTGTTATACAAAATGTTTAAAATATTTTCCTTTATTCTGTTTTGTTAAAATCTGATTTATTTCTAGAGTTACTATTGAACATGCTAGGGGATCACCACGAGGCAATGATATGTACCGTGATAGAAATAGAGGATATCGAGCACCTTTGCCGAGCAGACGTCGCCAGGGAGGTGGTCGTGATAAGTAAATATTTATGTTTGTAGATATCCATTACATTTGCAATGTTCTTTTTCGGTTAATTTTTTATCAAATTTGTCTTTTGATTTTTTTATCCTCTTGCTGAAGGTACGGACCACCAACTCGAACTGAATATAGACTAATTGTTGAAAATTTAAGTAGCAGAGTAAGCTGGCAGGTATGTTTGTATAAATTTTTCTTCATTAAGATTAAATTAAAACTCCTATTAAAATAGCTTTTTTTAGGAGTACTGTAAAATGGGACTCCTACACATCATTAGCTTTTAGGAATTTTTGATTTGATTTTAAAAAAATTTTGGTTTGATTTTAATAGCTCTCGTTTATTCCTACGACAGTAAAATATAAATGTTCAAAATAAAAATTTGGCTTTAGGTAGAGTGTTTAAATGTAAAAGAAATTGAAATCATTGTATAATACCTAAATGTATCCATTTCTAAGAATAGTATTAGAAGACGATGTAAATTGCATATATCAAATACAATTTATGATTAAAAAAGGGTATACTTAGAATTGACAAATTCATTAACTATTTTAGAAGACTACTTTAAACATACACGAGTAAAATGCCTTTGTTTATTGTAAAAAAATTGAAGTGAAATACTATATATCTTGAAAACCAACGTTGGTTTTCAGTTTAGTCAATCTATAAATTGAATTTAGAAGAATTTTTTACTGATATAGATTATATTTAATAGAGAAAAATGAGCATATTTTTAGTAAAAAACTTTGAATAAAGAATTGGATCCATTTCATTTGAGTAGTTGCAACCGAGATTTCTGTTACAGTAAAGTCCTGATTATCTGAGTTTTGCTTAACCGAGTTACTAAACGATGATTTCACTTTCATCTTTTATTCTAGTATTAAGCAGCACAGGAGTATTTGTAAAAGAGAATAATAACAAGGCAATCATCTTATTTTTTTTCCTTCTTCAAAGGGGGGGGAGATGCATGTATCCGAAATGGAGGCTGGTTATTACTTAGATTGGCAGTCAACGTAATTTTTTTCTGGTAATCGCAAAGGGAATACAGGGGAGGAGGTCCATTGTATTCAGGGAAGCATCATTCAGGTATTTGGAAATTTGTTTCCTTATTTCATCTAAAACACTGCAGAAGGGTACCAGAGTTGACAAATAATGAATAAACAATTGCTGAAGAAGATGCTGCTGCTACTACTACTAAGTGGATGAAGGTAAACGATGGATGAAAAAGAAATTACTGATGGCATGATTGAAAACCACAAATATAACTGGGCAGTGATGATGAAAACGGTGTTAAAGAGAAAATGAAACATTCCATAGGTCTAAATTCGATCAAATGCATAAAGACAGCAAGATGTTACACCTGCAGTTCTGTTGACACTTATACAATGATGTAACATTGCAACAAGAAGTTAATCGTCCCAAAGTCGCTGATTTTTTCAAATCAACATTATTTCTCATTTTTATGTATGTATTGGAAGTGTACATCATAAGGGCTGTAATTGATACCATATAAATTTGTAAATTGTTTTAATTTGTATCTCTCTTTATTTAATGATTTATGTAAATCCAATTGATCATTTTATATTTGTCAAAAGTGAGCTTGGTCCTATATTAATGTCTCTGATAATCGGGACTCTACTGAATAATTTATTTCGTGTACATAATGAAACTTATCAAGTGATATTAAGATAAAATTATTTGCATTTATATAATTTTTTCCCCAATGTAAACATGAATTAAACAGTTATGTGAATATTTAAAGTTAATTATGTTACAAAATATTTAATTCTAATAAAAAATAAGTTCTTGATATTTTTACTGAAACTTCAATGCAATGCAGATTAACAAACTTATTGGATATTTAAGGAGTAATTGTTCCAGTGTTTGCATTACATAAGTTCTTATATTTGGGGGCTCGATTCTTTCCTGTTGTAGCAGAAGAATCGGCTAATAAATAAAACTAGTGACAGCACTTTTCATATTTAAAAGTATCTCATATTCATTTTTATATACAATTTTAAACTAACCTTGATAGTTTATTTTGTAATAAACTGGAATATTAAGTTCTAAACATCTTATGAAATCCAAAAGTCTATTTGTAAAATAAAGATAAATTTAATTTTAAAACCTGGGTTGGAAATTCATTCTAATAAAGTTTTTATAATTGAGTTATTTTTTTCTTTAACAGTTTTCATGATAGTATTGTGATTCGGATAGCCAACTGTCTAAAAATGATCCATTTCTTTCATAAGTTACCTACCTACCATCCATCCATCCAGCCCGAGGTCCGCTAAAGGGTTGAGATGTTCGCTAAAGGGGCGAGGCACAGGCAGGCGGGTAAAGAGAGTGTCGAGCCTGCTAATCTACCAACCCTACCGTCTTCGTAACTATGGGACCACTAGTTGTGGCACATCCCAACGTTCCACCTTTTGGACCATGGTATTGTGATGGATCTCGGCTACTATACACTGAGGGCAGGACAAGCCAGAGGTTTATCACAATCCCTAAACAATCTGGCATGTTGGAACCTAGAGTACGAGGTCCCGGCCCTAGCCACCCTTGCCGTGTGTTCTGGGTGCCATCGTTCTCTCAGAGGTTGGGCGAGCAAATTGTGCCGTGATGGTCCAAATGGACGCTATGTTGAAGTCACTGTGGGGCTTCCAGGTAAAAATTTGATTATAGGTTTGTTTTAAAAAATACATGTCATAATTGTTTAAATTTATTAATTAAAAAAAGTTTTGCTATTTTTATCACTAAAAAGCTGCTATGGGAGGATAAAGGAAGAGATAAAAGAAAAACATTTATAATAGAATCTTTAAATGTAGAATTTTCATTCTAAATGGAGTATGGAAAAAATGTTTTGGATGGATAGAACAGACAAAGAAAAAAAAAGCACGAAAAAAACCTATTCAGTATAATTAAAATGCTACTTGGCTGTGCATATTGAGGAAAATGAAGTCCATTACAAGAGGAAGAATTATCCTGAGATGGCATCTTTAGAAAATGAAGGTATTAAGGCGAGTTGAGAAAAGATTTCATTTTACTGAGTCAATTGTCTTGTTTTACACTTTCAAATGGTCCTCCGAGATAAATCTATGTTCATAAAGACGTATTCAAGAATGTTATTGAATTTAAATGATAATTGCAAGATACTTCTGACTTAATTTGCATGATTTTTTGTATATCATGGATGAAGTGCTGATGAGTCCTTTTGAAAAATGTGATGAAGTTTCGACATTTGAATCCATCAAATGAGCCATGTATTCATGAGCTGGTTTTTACAAGATGTGGACGTTGCACCTTCTTATCTGGACAATACAAGTGTAAAGTTGGCGAATTATTTTCAATCCTATGATTTCCAGTCACTTGCCCAGCTGAATCTTTTGAAGTCTTATAATCCTTTTTCTTCTCATAACTTAAAGCATTTTACAGGTGTAACTTCGCTTAGCTTATAAAAAAAATTTTGAATTTTAACTATACCATAGTTTTCATTAACGCTGTGTGTAAATTTTGCTTTTTAAGATGCAGTTTTTATTTTTAAGTGAAAGTTTCTAAGGTTATTTCTTATGCAATAGGATCTGAAAGACTATATGCGACAAGCTGGAGAAGTAACCTATGCTGATGCACACAAGCAAAGACGAAATGAAGGGTATGTATTCTAAAAAAATATTTCGTGTAGTTATCTATATGTTGCATCTATAGTAAATATCAAAACTCGTAAATTTTACATTAACTTATTCTGTTGTGCAAAAACAGAAAAATAATTGCAGCAAAACATTTTTTACCCTTTCTAATATTAAAGATAGCATTGTAGACTTTTAAAATTTGAAGAATATATTGGACATAAAAAATGAATTGTATATTTTGCAGAGTTGTGGAATTTGCTAGTTTCTCTGATATGAAGAATGCCCTTGATAAGTTGGATGATACTGATTTGAATGGTCGTCGAATCAAGCTTGTCGAGGATAAGTCCAGACGCCGTCGGTAGGTTGTGTTGAAAGTTTTGTTTTTCTTCACTAAGATGCATCCCCTCCCCCAATTTCTGGATTGCATATTCTGAAATGTTATTTTAAATTGACTGTTAAATCATTTTCTTAAAATTAAGGCATTTTTTATAACTATCTATAAAACTTTCTTTTTTTTTTTTTTTGTACAAATATGCTTTAGTAGTTTTCATTCTCTTTGAATGAAATTATAAGAACTCTTTTTTTTTATATAAAAACTAATACTTGATGCTATATACATGCTCCTTTGTTATTTTAATTTAAAAGTAATGAAGCGCTTTCTTAAGAAATTTTAATTTTGTAAACACTATAATAAATGTGGCTGCATTGTTATATTCTACTAATAGTGGTTTTAAAAACTTATTAGATCACGGTCAAGATCGAGGTCCAAGAGTTCTCGTTCTCACAGCAGAAGTAGGAGCCATAGCCATAGTCGCAGCCGAAGCAAATCCCGTTCGATGTCAAAATCGAGATCTCGTTCCAAGTCTCACTCTAAATCCAGGTCTAGATCAAAGTCTCCATCCAAGGCAAGGTCTAACCGCTCCCAAAGCCACAAGCAGTCCCGCAGCCGAAGCAGGAGCCTCAGCGAGGACAGGCACGATCGCAAAAGTCGCAGCCGTTCAAAATCCCACAAAAGTAGATCACGTTCAAATTCCCGTTCTCGCTCTCGCTCCAAGTCATCTGAGAAGCGCATGGGCTCACCTATTCCAAAGGATGATGATGTCAGCAATTCTGCTGAGGAAAAAAATTAATATTCTTCAGTCCATTTCTGGTGGAGGATGTATACATGTTTCATTTCATGCTTTTTGTTTTTGTTGTACCTATATAAAGTGTTTTTTTAAAGAATTTAAATACTATGTTATCTTACTTGAATCAAGTCAATTTTAGATAGTAAATACTCAAAAATAACTTGTCATTTATTCTTTACTTTGAAAATGTGTACATTTATCTTAATGCTTAGAATCTTAAATGCCTTCTTTCCGTTACAGTACATTGTTTAAAATACATGTAAATATCAATTTCTTTATATTTTTGAGTTTGTTCATTCGCTATTGCAAGATTGCAATATTATTCAAATTCTTTCATTTGATTGGAATAAGAACATTGTATTTAGTTTATGTATATGTATACTTCATTCAGTGTGATTTTTTTTTTTTTTTTATATGTATTTATGCCCGAGACTGGTATACATCATCTATTCATTTAATAACATAACTGCATGTGTTATGAAATGAAAATATGTTCTTTATAACATTCTTTACCATATTAATTTGTAGTTGATTATTGTATTCCAATGTATTGCATAAGACTGTACTTGGAACTAATTCATCAATAAAATTTACACTTAAAATTTTTAGAACATTTTTACACATTATGTATCCACTTAAACACTCATGTTTGAGAGCTTTTAGCCAGGATATCGAAAAAAAGTTTGTGAAAACATCTAAAAATCTGGGAAGATTGCATAGGAGAACATTCAAGCAATTGATGATTCTTTTTTTTTTTTTTTTTATATCTTAAGCCAAATGTTGCCAAGTTAATCGTACCAACAGCTAATCAAACTTTTTTTTGTCTTTCTCTCTTTTTATTTTGTACCATCTTTGATTCAAGATAGATTTTTTTTTGTTAAAATTTATAGTATTTTTTAATATATGAAGTCTATTGTTTTAATAGCTTCTTCTAGGATGCCCAGCCTATTTTCTTAAACTAGGGAATGAATGAAGAATATTAAATGAAATCTAAATGCTGTTTTCTGTATACAGTCTAAAAGGGGGCATTGGCATGTAAATGAAAAATAATACTAGAAATAGATGTGGAGCAATTTTATTTTCTTCTCCTTAATGGATATTTCTTCACAAGTGGATAAAATGTGTTGCATCTCGTGAAATAATGGGAGAAATAACATAAGTTTGAAAAGATTGCTCGAATGCCAATAATGTTGCATGGTGGTATTCAGAATACGAAACTGCACTTAAATTGTGAGGCTTTTTGATCGAAAGCCAAGGTAGCAGAGGTTGCTTAGTACTTGTTGGAATCATTGTTTTTATTAGAAAGTGCTGTTATCGTTTTTACTAGAGTGAATAACTTCTATATACAATAATTGCATCTAAATTGATATACACAATCTAGTCGCAATGTGACCACCACCTACTTTTCGACGTCAACGTGAAATAACCCATCACAGAAGGCAGGTGGCAGCACATTGCAGTAGAGTGTGTATAAAGAATTCCCATTTTAAAAGCCAGAATATACCAGAGTGTATATTCTGGCTTTTGACAGGTGGTTACATTAATGGGACTGGACTGTGTATGTACACATGCAATACTATTAACAGCCAATCTGAGAAAAGAAAATTCCACAATAATGAAATATTTAGAAATGGCTCAGTGTCATTTGCGACCATCTATCACAAATTGGAGCCGTACTACAGGGAACTCTCATTCTGATTCCATAAAAGCCATTCCACTTTGAGACATGGCTTGTTTTTATCCATTTGCAGCCAAAGTAAATGAAGACAGCATTGGGGCCGAGAAGAATATTTTTCTTGAATGTTAATTTGATTTTTGCAAACTTTGACCTGATGTTATGTTGTAGTAAAGCTAACTAAGTTGTTGTTTTCACGTAACCACTATGTGCATATCTAAAGACCAGGGTTTTATGCAATTTAAAAAAAAAAAAAAAAAAAACCCAAGACTTTGAAGCAAAAATCTCACATTGGTTAAGATTTGACAACACATTATTTTATTGAATGAATGAATCTCATCGGAATATAATATCATTCTTGCCAAATGGGATTTCTGGATTGTGAGTTTAGCTGTAGTCCTTAATAGCCACAATATATTTCAGTTTGTTTTTCGGCAATTTGAACCAAAAGCTTGGCATGCAAATCTAATATGAATTGACATACCTTGGTGAAGTGGACATTTGGAATAAAGATAATAAGATGTAACAACAGTCAATTTTGACAATGCCAGTATTAAATCACGACTGTGACTTCGCCATTGAATTATTTCAGTTAGTTGCCTTCAATTAACAAGTAATATAAAAACATTTTTTTAAGTCAGTTCCTTCCTTTTTTTTTTTTTTTTCACTCTATTGCAGAAAGTCCTTTATAAATAATTTTTATTCATTTTTTTAAGTTTATCTGGCACTTGGTAGATATATGAAACTTAAATCAAAAAAAAAAATAAAATGAATTAATTAAATTTAATGAATGAATGAATATTTGCAAAAACTGCATTAACATCCAGAGTCATCCACTACAAAGTTAAAAAAAGTGTATTTGAAGTTGAGTGGATGAATAAAATGTATTTTATGAATGATTGGGAAATTTGAACAAGATATATATAGGGAGAGTGTGAAATAATAGCAGGAATTGGGGGGAAAACCAGCAATCTCGAATTACAAAATAATAAAAGCAAATATATTAGGATATATTTAAAATTAATTAAAAACTTTTTGATCATTTAAAATTAAAAATATAGAATACAGGATCAGGATCGTTTCAAACATAAAAAAATTAAGAATAATAATATGAAGAAAAATAAGCTAAATTAAAATCAGACGATTTTTTGTATTGCCAATTTGTAGTTACATTATTTTAAAAATTTAACAATATATATTACATGAATTATAAAAATATTTGATAATAAAATAATTAAATGAATAAATTAAAACCAGACGATTTTTATATTATTTCTCAATTAGTAGTTACATTATTTTAAAAATTGAATATATATTAAATGAATAAAAATAATTAATAACTGAATGAATGAAATAAATAATTAGTTATGAGAAAAAGAGATTATTAACTAATTAATGATGAGCAAATGAGAAGAAGAAAGAGCAGGGTGAATATATGAATATTTCTCCCATATAAAAACTAAAACTAATTAATATTTGAAAAACTGCATTAACATCCACTACAAGTTAAAAAAAAATGCATTTGAACTTTATTGGATGAATAAAAAGTATTTTTATGAACGATTGGGAAATTTGAACAAGATAGGGAGAGTGTGAGCTAATAGAAGGAATTAAAAAAAAATATTTCAATCAACAACTAATCTAACCAAATAAAACATTTCACATGTGTGCTGCTCATTGCGTTACTTACTATACATCTCCTTTTAATTACACATATATGTAACTTACCAATATTATGTGTATACTGTATCGATAATATATACATATGTTATTGATATAATATTAAAATCGTCATCAAGTATGTGTTTCGGAAAGCAGTGACTGCAAAGAACGCCCCCAATCTTGGTTTCACGTACATGATAATTGACCAAAAATCGAAATAAAATGGATTTGGACAATAAAATTTTCAAAATATGAATCATTGCAAAAAGCTGAAAAAGCATAGCTATTTACAACAGTGATGTCAAATTGTTATATTTTATGCTCTTTAATTATCGGATGGATATTTTCCATATCTATGATATAAGTTTACCATTTTCATTAAATATTTGAAGATTAGTAAGATAATCCCCCTTTCCATTGAATGCGAATCAACAAAAATTAAAATCTCATTCGCTACATAGTGGTTCAAGAATTGATTTTTTTTTTTTTTTTTTCTCAATTTCTACTATTCATACTCTCCCTATATATATCTTGTTCAAATTTTCAGTCTATAATAAAATACTTATTTATCCACTCAAGTTCAAATTCTTTTTTTTTTTTAAACTTGTAGTGGATGACACATGATGTTAATACAGGTTTTTCTAATATCAATTCATTCGGTAATTTTAGTTTTATAGGCGAGAAAAAAACTTCAATTTTATAAGATACTAGAAGACCCGGCCACGCGTTGCTGCTGGCTTTCTTGTATTTCGTTCAATTATTAGATACTATAATTGGTATTGTTAAGGAAGTAATTGTTAAAGAATGATGAAAAGATCCAAATTAAGCTTCGTTAATTAGTTATTAAGCTTCGTTAAGAAAATGTTTAATTTTTATTAATTTAATGAATGAGGTAGATAATGTTGATTTTAACACTGTTTATAATTATTTTACCTAATTTAATTTTTAATAATCATTACTTTCATTTTAACTAAGAACTAAGCGATGAACACTATTTCTTGTCTTTCGTCAAAATAAATAAATTCGATGGTTTTTCAACATGTGAGCATGCAACATACAGCTGCCCATGGGAGAAACACGGATTCTCCAAGTCAAGCCACAAATAGCCGTTGTCTGCCCTTGCGACTTATTTTTGTGTCATCGCAAAAAGCCAAACGTATCGAAAATTTTAGCACTTTTGAAAGGTATTGTAGATTCTGATGGTATCATAGGTAGGTACAGGACGACTTCGCCTTTAAACTTTCCAGTCAATATCGTTGCTTCAAGTACGTTTCCGTAATTCTTCTGGTGACAAATCGTGTACCGTTGCATAATTTTGGTGGATTTAAGTTACGCAATAGAATGATCGTAATTTTCAGACGAAGATTGGGTGGCGGCATTCCTGGCATATCAGAGAATTTAAAATTCAATCAGAAAATTGACGATCTGGTTTTTCATCAGCAATGGTGTCGATTGACTTAAAAGTCATCAGATTTTTTTGTTGTTGTTTGTTCAACTCCAACGCAGCTGGCAACCACTCAGACAATTGCCTTTGCCTTAAGGCAAGCGGTGCACAAACGTTACTCGCTGCTTAGCACTACCAGGAGGGTGCATGCAACTTGAAGATAGCCACGGACGCGGAGTAACAATACCCCCGCAACGCACGGACGATTCCTGATAGACCGGGACCTACGGTTTAAAGTGGATTCGAACCGCTACAAACATTCATGGCACCGCCTGAGCTCGAAACCCGGAAAACCCAAAGGTACCGAGCGCGGCCACTGGCCATTCAGCCCCTAAAAGTCATTAGATTTGCCTGGCAATAAATTTTGTATATGACAGTTAATTTCATCAACATCAACATTTTTGCTGCCAAAATTACACGATTACTGAGCCAATTATGGTCTAGGTTGAGTACAAGAATATCCGGAAATACACTCTCAATTAATTCATTTGAATGAACAACAGAGCAGGAAATTGTCCGGCAGAATTGGATGCATTGCATATTTGATGTAGTCTGATTGTACCCTTTCCAGTATCCAGTAATTGATTTGAAAATACTTGTTCCAATGGATCATTATGTAATTGTACTCGCATATTTATGGTCCAATCGGAAGCGTTTCAACGTTTTCTATAAAATGATTTCAAACATGCGTTGATATCATCAGCAAACATAGAGCCAGGAATGACAGGTAATGTGGCCAAAATTGATACTGTTACAAAACATGACAACT
This sequence comes from Caerostris extrusa, assembly GCA_021605095.1. NCBI lineage: Eukaryota > Metazoa > Arthropoda > Arachnida > Araneae > Araneidae > Caerostris > Caerostris extrusa. The sequence goes on from BPLR01002329.1 coordinate 55,652, forward strand.
CAAAATCAAATCAATATTTTTGAAATTTCTAAGTTTGTATTTGTTTGTACTAACATTTTACAGGAATAGGCCCCTGGTAAATTTATATCAATTATTTATTATTTTGTTAGTTTAAATACTGTCGACACAAAATTTCTTTCAAAAAAAATTTGCATGCAACTCCAAGCTTAACATTTAAAAATAAAAATATTTATGTAGCTATAATCATTTCAGAGGTTTGGTTACCTGCAAACATTTATGAAAAACATAAATACATAGTTTTGTAGCATTTGGATCAAATTACTTGTGTTATGGTGTTGCACATGAAAACAAAAAGCATAAAATTCATTCTGAGAAAAAGCTAAAAAAACAACTTTTAATTAGAGATATTAATTTAAAAATGCTGTAAATATATTAAAATGACATTTAATTATCAAGTTCATAGTCTTATTTATTAAAGCTCTAAATATTTTCTGAGCTTTGTTTTTGAAAAAGTTAAAATTTTGCTCGACAAAAATTTTTTTTACAACTTCTTCCCATTTTTGCAAAGGCTTTTTAATGAAATGACCTGAATTTAAAATATCTAGCCTTTTTGCAAGTGTTTTTGATTAAATATATTCAAACCTTTAAGTTTTATAAAAATATTAACTTTAACTATTTTTTTATACAATTTATTCTTTAAGGAAATATGGATAAACATTGCAAAAATAACCAAATATTATTTGCAAAACTTGATAATTTCAAAAATAAATAAAACATGAATAGTTTTTCCTTTGCAAGTATTATTTTTATGCTGGGAATATCATGTAGGTAATATACTGTTTTCCAAATTTATATCTTAATTATTTATACATTTTTGTATGCTTACAGTTTGTCGACACAAACTTTTTTTCTTACAATCAAAAATTCCAGTTTAAACCGAAATAACCAATTTATGAATTTAGGTAATTTCCAGGTTCTATTCATACATTTAAAGAAAACTTTTTACATGAAGTTTCAAAGCATTTAGAACAGAAATATTAGTATTATGGTGCTTTGAAATTTGAATACAAAATGCATAAAAATTCAAATAAGAAATAATTAAAACCAACTTTAAATGTGAATAAAAACAAACGCACATACATAAAAATGTTATTGAGCTTTAAATTCTCCTTTATTAATATAAACACTTATTTATTCGTTTTGTTTTCTTAAATAACTTAAATTTAAAAGTACCATTTATCAATTTTTCTTAAACAATATTCAAATCACTCAAATTCTTTTGTTTTTCAAATAACAAGAGTTTTTTAAAAGAAATGTCATTGATTTTTCAACTTGCAACTATTATAATACCTTATATAAAATTTTAATGTTATCATTATATCAAATTATTGCAGAGTTTACTTCATTTTCAC
>BPLR01002330.1:0-25623 GCA_021605095.1 Caerostris extrusa
AAGATGTAACAAATTAGAAAAATTACTTCATTAATATATGTTAAAAGTTTCTAACATACAATGTTACGATTTATAAAAATTATTATTATTATTATAACAAGATGTAACAAATGCAAAAAAAAATGATGAGAGTTTTAATAATTGTTGAACCAGAAAAAAAATGTTTAATCTGCTTCTGAATTTGAAAAATAATGTGAACCAATTTTTATTTTATTATAAATAAAATGTTTGGAAAAATTTTTTATATTTTATTTGAGCTATTAATTTCAATTAAGTAAATGTAAAAGCAATTTTATCCATAGAACACAAAACATTATATATATGTTTATTTTATTTAAAGAATACTGAATAATTTAATACCTTATTTAAAAATCCTTTGATTCTACTTCGCGTATTTATACATTATTTTCCTATTTTCATTATTCAAATAAATTTTGAATAAGTTCATAGCCACTATAAATGCTTTTATTTTAAATGGCTTTCCTTTTTTTCACCTTGCAAATAAAACACATACAATTGAAAACACATTAATATTTATTTTATGTTTTATTTTAATATAATTTGATTGAATCTACAGTAACTATGTAACTATCTTTATATACATTACTATATATTTAAATCGAAGTTTATAGCGATTAAATACGAAAACACATATATATTAGTAAATTATCTAAAAACGGCCTTTTAAAGAAACAATGGAAAGTAAAACTTTACGGAGCCAAAAATCTTTAAAAATGTAAAAAAAAAGAATAAAAATATTTAAGTATTTTAAGTAAATTGCAATTTATTTTTTTCAGATCTGATGTTAAACATACGAAATAAATAATCAAAGATTGAGAGTTGTTTTTTTCATGGAAGCAATTTTTATTCTATGGACGTTTATGGAATCGAAATATTGAGATGTTTATGGAATCAAAATATCGAGAAAAATTCATGCAGTTTTAAATTTGAGGGAAGAAATTTTAAGATTAACATTAATAAAATAGTTATCATAAATAAAATGAAAAAAATAAATTATATTCTGCGAACTAATAAAAGACGCCCACATCTGAGTATAACAGGCTCTATGTTTCCCTTTAATTGATGCAGTGACCTCAGTGATGCGAACAATTGACTGTTGATAGCAGAGCAAACCAGACTTTTTAGTCCATGTTGTTTGCGCCCTTGGTTCAACTTACACCTGGGAATCGTTTTTCCGAAAATGAAATTGACAAAACACGCTCAAATATAACAGATGCTAACCTGAAATACCCATTTCGATAAATTTTTTTCCTTCTTTCTAATGCTGCTGGCAAACACTTAGACAGCTTGGTCTTGGATGCCTTAATGCAAGCGCGCTGCACAGACGTTACTCACTTTGCATTATCCAGGGGCGCGTGTAATTTGAAGATAAGCCACGGACGCGGAGTAACAATGCCCCCGCAACGCTCAACGATCCTGTTAGACCGGAACTTACCGTTTAAAGTGGATTCCGAACCACTACAGCCATCCATTCCACCGCTGGGACTCGAACTGAAACTTGTGGTACCGAGCGCCAGAGCGCTAGCCCACTCTGTCATTCAGGCCCCCCATTACGATATTCAAATACCCAAATGGAGATCGATTTACAAAAGATAAGTGAAAGAGTGGAGAAAAAAATATCGACCTAGTGAAACAAATATTTTTTAATGACTTCATTTTTTTTTTTATGATGTTTATATTTATATATTTTTTTATTTCCTTTTCGTGTTAAATATTTCTCTACAATGTGCCTTTAGTATCGGTGTATTATTATATTATCTATGATTACATGTAAGAATAATAATTAACACAAAAATAATAACTTATTATGTTTCAATTTTTCACCCCAAAAAAATGTCTATATTGGCTCTAAATCAAATACGGGGCTATATAATTTTATATGCGGCCCGCGGAGTTAGGATGCGTTTCCAAAGTGGCCCACAAGATCATTTGAGATGGCCACCCTCTGGTCTAAAGTAATATTTACTGAGAAATTAATTTTTATGTAATCTAATTATATACAATCGAATTAAAAATAACAAAATATAAATCTTCTTTAATCTCTGACTAAAGCTGCACACTGTATCATTCATTTTTAATATTCATACTATGATTCCACTTCATTATCAAAATATATTAAATAAAAAAAGAAAGTTTAGTTAGTTTTAAGTAATAATTACTGCTCAAAGAAATATTGAATAACGCCTACAAATGTATTAAATAATAAATTCGAATAATTTTTTATTGAATAATGATTTTTATCGACTTATAATTAGAAAAATATTTATTACGTCAAACTGAAAACTTATAACACGAAATACGTTTTTAATAATAACATTTCGTTTCTATTTAATTATTTAATTTCGCTTTTCAAATACTAGATAAGAAAAAAGTGTCAAACAAACACATAATTGACATTTCGACATAATATTTCTCTGTTTAATAAAGAGCTTATGTAATGAACAAACTACTAACAGCCATACCATGCTGAATAGACCGGTTCTCGTTAGATCACCGAAGTCAAGCATCATTGGGCGCGGTCAGTATGGGTGACCATGCTGAATAGACCATGGTGAATATACCGATTCTCGTTAGATCACCGAAATCAAGCATCAGTATTGGGAGGGTGACCACCTGGAATACCGAGTGCCGTTTATGCCAACGGCCATACCAGTACCGATTTCGGGTGGGTGACCACCTGGGACCACCTACCGAGTGCCGTTGGCATTCACAAATTTGGGACCTGAATGGCCGAATGTCTAGCACTCGGGGCCACATGTTTCGGGTTTGAATCCCGGCGGTGCCATGGATGTTTGTAGTGGTTCGGAATCCACTTTTAAGCCGTAGGTCCCGGTCTTCTATGACTGTAAAAGAGCGTCACGGAGCCAAAGTCAGACTTCTACCTGGGTGTTCCATCACAACAGAAGCTGCTTCCTTCCCCTTCAATCATGAGTGCGTATGGGCTGTGGGCTTGGCCAGCCAAGTGGGATAAGAAACAACAAACAACAACACAACTACTAACATTTAATTTTTTATTTTAATGTTTAATTATTCTTAATTAAAATATAATTTTATCGAAATATGCTAAATATTTATTGTTTTCCTAATCAAAGTAAACATTTTAATTTTTACTATTTGAAACATTTACATTTTCACTTGAAACACTAAATACGATATCATTGGAAGACTGTCTTAAAAAACCAATACTCCTTCGAATATTATGGTTGTCATATTCACGGAACTGAATTGGAGTTATTCGCTATTAGAAATGCTTTTGGGTGATTTGTGTAGCATTATCGAGGAACCATGGGATGCTTGTTTTGTTGCAGCAATACTTTATCTTCACACTTATCAACGAAAGGGGGCCAGATGGCCAAGTGACCAGCTCTATGGCGCATGTTGCCACATGTTTCGGATTTGAGTCTCGGTGGTGTCAGGGATGCTTGTAGTGGTTCGGAATCCACCTTAAACCATAGATCCCGGTCTAATATAACCGTAGAGTGTTGGGCTGAAAACACAACGAGTAAAAAGAAGCCATCTCTTGTCTCGAAAATTTGCCAGTAGGCAGACGGCATTTTCTCACCTTGTGGCTGTTGAGCCATTGATGATAATGACGACTTTATCAACGAAAACCAGCAAGTGTTCTAGATGTTTTTGAACTCTTTTTTTTTTTTATTATCGAACACAACAACAGGGTTTTCTGGCATATATATTTGTCGCTTTAAGTCATGCTGTTGATACTGCACTTTTATTTTGGCTTCAATCACCAATTTTAAATAGGGGTTCCCCTGTTTGTAGTCGTTTGATTTCATAAATAATGAGATTTGATAGCGATTGTGAAAACGTGTGTAAAGTTTCTTACATCGATATTCGGACTGCTTGGAAATTTTCATGGTTTCTCCGATACTACAAGCAACTTTTTTGCAGTTACCCTTAAAAGACTTCCCGGAAAGCACTTTCCTTCCCTCAAAATCCGTCGATTTGCCATTCGTATTCGAATAACAACAGTTTTATTAAAATATTCAGTAAAAACCATCAAAAGATGCTTATGTAATAAATAACTACTAACATTTAATTATTTATTTTAATATGTAATTATTTTAAATTAAAATCAAATTTTATTAAAATGTACTAAATTGCTATTTATTTCCTAATCAAAATAAAAATTTAAATATTTTCTGTGCAACCATGCAGTTCAAACACTGATTTACGATACAATTGGGAAACCATCTTAAAATCCAATACTTAACATTTCTCTTACGAAGAATATGTTTGTCATATTCAGGGAACTGACTTGAAGTTATTCGCTATTGGAAGCCCTCTTGTGTAAATGGGTAGCATTATCCATGAGATGTCTGTTGCGCTGCATGAATATTTTGCCTTCAAATTTATCAACGAAAGGGCCCTGATGGCCGAGTGTCCGGCGCTCGGTATCACAAGGTTTCGGTCTCGAGTCCCTGTGGTGCCATGAATGTTTGTAGTGGTTCGGAATCCCCCTTTAAACCGTAGATTCCAGTCTAGTAGGATGATAGAGCGTTGCTGGGGTATTGTTACTCCGCGTCCGTGGCTTATTTTCAAGTTACACGCGCCCCCTGGGTAATGCAAAGTGAGTAACATCTGTGCAGCGCTTGCCTTAAGGCATCCAAGACCAAGCTGTCTAAGTGTTTGCCAGCTGCATTAGAAATATATATAATAAGCATTTTTATACGAAATACCTTTTGAAAAACCATATATTAGATTTCCAACCATACTTCCTCCTCTTACACACTGATAATCGCCCCCCCATTGACGTTCAAGATAAGTGAAATGGTCAGTCGGGAGAGAGTCAGGCTGTAAAGTGTCAGGCTGACAGCACACCTTGTAAAAAGAAACCATCTCCTGTTGCAAAATCTGCCAGTAGGAAAACGGCTTTGGCTCACCACCCACCATGTTGCGCCATTGATGATCATGAAGACTTATTAACGAAAACTGCAAAGGGTTCTAGTTGTTTTTGAACTTTTTTTTTTTGTCATCGAACCCAACAAAAGGGTTTTCGGCCTATATGTTTGTTGTCCTGCTGTTGATACTGCACTTTCATTTTGACTTCAATTGCCCAATTTTAAACATGGATACCCCTGTTTGCAGGCTTTCAGAAATAATGAGATTTGATAGCGTTTGGGAAAACGTGTGTAAGGTTCTCAGATCGATAGTCAAGCTGTTTGTGAGTTTTCTGGGATTTCTCTGATACTACAGGCAAATGCTTTGCAGTTCCCTGTAAAAGTCTTTCCGGAGTAAATTGGTTGGTTTGTCAAATTACGCGCATTTTGGACGTCATCATCATATGAAACTGCATTGCAATAATAAATATACTTTATACGTTAAAAATGAACAGCAATAAATATTTTCATTTAACACAAATGATATTTCCAAATAGAATAATTTCATAAAATAATTATGGTATAACTTTAAAAGCGAATTATGTTAATCAATTAAAAAGGTTTTGCGAGTGTTATCTAATGTCAACTAAAACAAATTAACTTCGTTTGGTTAGTCGCCCTATTTTTTGCTTATTTTGGGCTAAATAGACCGATATCTATAGTTTAACGTGGACTTCGAACCACAAACTAACATCCACCCACCAGGATTCAAACCTCAAGCCTGTGGTACCAAAAGAAGGCGTTATCCAATTGACCAATTGTCCCTCAAAATCAAATGTGCTGTTTCTGTTATATATGAGACCCACCATTGTTCCACACTTAGATTCCTAACTTGTGTACAGCGCTCTGGCCCACTGTGACATAGGTTTCGATTTCGAGTCCAGGCTGTATCATGGATGTTTGTAGTGGTTCAGAATTAACTTTTAAACCATATGATAGAATGACTGTAGAACCATATGACTGTAGAATGACTGTAGAACCATATGACTGTAGAACCATATGACTGTAGAACCATATGACTGTAGAACCATGACTGTAGAACCATATGACTGTAGAACCATATGACTGTAGAACCATATGACTGTAGAATGTTGGGCGTAAGGCTGACAATCTTACCCTGTAAAAAGGAAAACATTTGTCTCGAAATCTGCTAGTTGGCAGGCGGCCTTGGCCCACCTCTAGGCTGTTGCGCCAATGAAGAAAAAGAAAGGGTTACATAACCCTTGTTACAGGAGTGACTTATGGAAAAATAAAAGATAATATATCCGATGATTCCTTTTCAGACTTCTCAATATCAACTATAATAACAGCATTTACTAAATATTTAGTAATATTACTATTGCATTTTAACGTAATATATGTTATTTTCATTTGAAAACAAAATTTAAAATGTGTAAAGCATTATTTTTTACAAATTTAACAGAAAATTTAAAAATGCATTCATGTCCAATACTGATACCATAAAGATTGGTTTGTCACTCTACATTCATTCTACATCATTCAGTGCACACTACAGGCAAATTAGACCGGGATCTACAGTTTAACGTGAATTCCCAACCACTAACAAACATCTATGCCATCCCCAAGATTCAAACCTGAAGCCTTTGATACCAAAGATGAGAGCGCTAGTCAATTGGCCATCAGACAAAAATAACATATAGAAACTAGTCTTATATGTCTAACTAGTTATTTCTTATATGGCAAACTAGTTATGGAGAAAATTTACCGTGATGTACTCAATATATTCTCCCATAGGAAATGTGGGCTAAAAATTATTTCTAATGTAAATTATTTCTTTGTTTATATATTTTAAATATTTAAATAATTATTCCAAGCAAAAAAAAAAAAAAAAAAATATATATCAAACTATACCGTAAATTTTTCTCATGTAATAACTAAAATTCCACATTCATTTTTAATATCTCCCTTATTTAGTTATTAAAACCACGCTTTCGAAGAGCACTAATTCCGGACACATGTTGGACAGTCGCAGAATCGATTGTTTAATATTTTTCTCCCTTTTTCCCCGCAGGCAAGCTGTGGACTTCACCGGAACTCCTGCGCATGCCCCATCCCACACCAGAGGGTAGTCCGAAAGGGGACGTCTACTCTTTCGCAATCATTGCACACGAGATCGTGATCAGGAAGGGTGTCTTTCTACCTGGCGGGACTCCAACTCACACCCAAAGGTAACAGGGATTGCCGCGCGTGTCTCAGACACGTGTTTGCTTATCTCTTTTTCTCGGGCACCACAATGAATCGCTAGTTGAAATGTAAAACCCTACTTCGTATAAGGGGGTAGTGCTTAGAAAACCACGTGTAGGATGGCAGTGGCCGGAGTGAAACGGACTCCAAGCCCTACAGGAGAATGCAGCTCTGTCTCTTGGATTGTCCTCGATGCCAGACTATGGTTGAGACAGTGAGGAGAGAGCGTAAGTTATTTATTTAAGTTTGTGGTTTTTAAAGTGATTGTAGATTTAGTTTTTGGTTTTGTTGTAGGTGGATCTATTTATGTTTGGGTGCAGTAAGAGCTGACCGAAACGTATAAATCAAAACTCTTTTTCAGCTATTTTTTTAATTGGATAAGAATAAAAATATAATAATAAAATGATTTGTATTCATGCTAAAGCGAACGCTTTAAAATAAAGTCAAAAATAAAATCAAGGAAATAAAATCTCAAGAAAATTCTGAGAAGTTTGTAAATAATAATGATTAATTTTATCAAGAAATAATAAACATTTTTTAATTGAATAAAATACCTTATATTGTTAAAAAACATCCATTATGTAATAATTCTTTTATTTGTTCAAAAAGCGAATGATCCAAATTCTAAAAAGGTAAACATTTTGTAATTCACGAAAATTCGGAAAATTTTGTAAATAATAACCAGAAATTTTATCAAGAAATAAAATATTTATTATTTCTTAATAAAATTACTTGTTATTCATTGAATAATAAACAAAAAAATTAGTCTCCTTACGTCGTGGTTTTGTTCATATGACAGCGAATGATTCAAACTCTAAATAAGGTAAAAATTTTGTACATCAAGAAATGAGAATTTTGTAAATAATAAATAAAATCAATAAGCAAAACGTAATTTCACTAACCAAATATTTTAATCCATTACATTATGTGGGTTATTGTTAGGCGCAATTTTTACGACTATCTATTGCATAAAAATAGATTAAATTGTACTGAAAGTTAATTTATTTTATAAGCAGAATAAAATAACTTCCTATTTTATACATATATAAGCGACAGCTAAATTAATAACATTTTGAATATAAAACTTTTCACAAAAAAATTTAACGATGACTATGGGACTATTTTTATGAATGAGTTTTTTAGCATAAAAACTCCGAAAGATCTTTCTTCAAATTAAAATGTACAATAAAAGTTTTCAAGCAAAATAGTAATTTTGATTTTGTGGTTCTAAAATAATTGTTAGATTTAGTTTTTTTTTTTTCAGCTCTAATATTTGCGTCCAGTTAGAACTGACTAAAAAGTATATTTCAAAACTTTTAGTACGAATTTTTTATTAATTGAATAAAAATACAAATAAAAAAATAGTTTCCTTACGTGATTTTTATTCATGTCAAAGCGAATGATTCAAATACTAAATAAGCTAAAAATTATGGTAAATCAAGGAAATTCCGAGAAATTTGTAAATAATAATGACAATTAATAATTTTATCAAGAAGTTATAAATATTTTTAATTAAATAAGAATGCAAAAAGAGCAATAGTTTTCACATACATGAATTTTATTCAGATGACAACGAATGATTCAAATTCTAAATAAGGTAAAAAATTTTGTAGATAATTATAAATAATTTTATCAAGAAATAATAAACGGCGAGCGAGATGAAATTTTTTTAATTCACCAAATAAAGATTTTAATTCATTACATTATGTGGGTTATTTCTACAGGTAATTTTAGGTCCGATCTATCTCATAAAAACAGATTATATTTAACTGAAAAATAGTTCACTTTATAAGCATAATAAATTATCTTCATATATTTTATACATAAATAAGTGATAGCCAAAAATTATAACAATTTGAGAATAAAAGTACAAGCACGATCAATATGATTTTTTTTTTATGAATAAATCTTTTAAACATTAAATCTCTGAATGATCTTTCGTCAAATTAAAATGTACAAGAAAATTTTCACTCAAAATAATAATATTGATTTCGTCATTTATTTTTAAACGTAGCTACGAAATATTTTCAATTCCATTTCCGAGTATATTTTTTCTTACTTTATTTACACTATTGATAAAAAAAATAAATAAAATGACCGACCTATTGCAAAACAAGGGATTAAATTGTACTGAAAATTAATTTATTATATAAGCAGAAAAAAAATACTTCTTATTTTATACATATATAAGTGATAGCCAAAGTTATAAAAATTTTGAGGAGAAAAATTTGTAAAAATGTAAGCACGATCAATATGGATTTTTTTAATGAATATGTATTTTTAGCTTAAAAACTCAGAAATTCAAATTAACAAAAATTTCACAAAAAATAGCTTTTGATTTTGTTACTTATTTTTAAATGTAGTTACAAAATATTCTTGTTCAATTAAATTTGTAAGTATATTATTTTCTTTCATTATTACTTATATTCTTGATGATAAAAAAAAATAAATCATGTGAGATATATGCATAAATATTTATCAAAAAAATTAAATGAATTTTTATCAAGAATGTTATAAGAACTATTTTGTCGATAATCCCAACTCATATTAAAATTTTATTATATAAAAAATACTTCACAAAGAAACGGACAGTTTAAAAATCAAAAACAGCATATTAGGGAGCATTAATTCATTACGTATTGAAATGAATTAATGCGTATTAAAAATAAATTTATGAAATTTGCGGGACAAACTTTTTTAAAACACGTATATAAATTTTGCCGCCACGATTGCCTATTAACTTAAATTCATTACCAGCGATCATGAATATGCGAAAAAAAAAGTTATTTCGCCCCATTTGCTATTGGCTGAATTATTTACTACATATTTTAACACCTCATTTTAATATTTCAGATTTAATGTGTTCATTTAATTAATTAATTAATTTAATGTGTTTATTCGAATAGTAATTCTTCAGTGTAAAATAAATTTTCGTTAGTTACATGCATAAAACATCTCGCGCTAAATATGTAAAGATAATTAATTTCATCGCATTTGATTACTTTTTTTTTTGAGGATTTTGCTCAATTGGAGTAAAACCGGAATTAACCAGATTTTTATTATAAAATTCCATTAGTTGAATGAAAAAAAAATAATGTTGCTTGTGTTATAACTATTTCTTTTCTGTTAATGGTACATCTTGTATCATAGCTTCATCATTTTCAGTTCTTTTTTTAAAAAACTTGTCTCTTAAAAGAACTTTATTGTATTTTTATTTTGTAACGACATTGAAAAATGTCGAACTATTAAAAGGAAATGTTGATGTCTTAGATAATGAAATAAAAAAAATTGAAAGTTTATTTCAGTTTCTGTACTGAAACATTACTTTAGTTCAGTTTTCTACTAACTTCTTATATCTGCACATGCAAAAGTATTAGAAGAAACTCTGTTTGGTATTTTTTGATTGGTAGTGTAAGAGTCATGTATAAATAGTTTTCCTAACACCTTCATTTTCATTGCGGCTCTGGTATATTTATGCAGATCAAAACCAATAATTTTATTTATTTTTTTAAAATAAGTAAAATAATTGTTTTATTAACAATATTATTTCGATCACAATTATTGCTTTATTCACAATATTGTTTCGATCACAATTATTGTTTTATTAGCAATATGTTTCGATCTAAATTATTGTTTTATTCACAATATATTCTTTCTATCGCAATTAGTGTTTTATTAACAATATTGTTTCGATCACAATTATTGTTTTATTAAAAAAATATTGTTTTATTAACAATATTGTTTCGATCAACAATTGTTTTTATTAAAAATATTGTTTCAATCGCATTGTTTCATTCACAATATTGTTTCGATCGCAATTATTGTTTATTAAAAATATTGTTTCGATCGCAATTATTTTTTATTAAAAATATTGTTTCGTTCGCAATTATTATTTTGTTCACAATATTGTTTCGATCGCAATTATTGTTTTATTAACAATATTGTTTTGATCGCAATTATTGTTTTATTAACAATATTCTTTCGATCTAAATTATTGTTTTATTCACAATATTGTTTCGATCGCAATTATTGTTTTATTAAAAATATTGTTTCGATCGCAATTATTGTTTTATTCACAATATTGTTTCGATCGCAATTATTGCTTTATTCACAATATTGTTTCGATCGCAATTATTGTTTATTCACAATATTGTTTCGATCGCAATTATTGTTTTATTAACAATATTGTTTCCATCGCAATTATTGTTTTATTCAATATTGTTTCGAAAATTATTGTTTTATTCACAATATTGTTTCTATCGCAATTATTGTTTATTCTCAATATTGTTTCTATCGCAATTATTGTTTATTCACAATATTGTTTCGATCGCAATTATTGTTTTATTAACAATATTGTTTCGATCGCAATTATTGTTTATTCTCAATATTGTTTCGATCGCAATTATTGTTTTATTCACAATATGGTTTGATCGCAATTGTTTTATTCTCAATATTGTTTCGATGGCAATTATTGTTTTATTCTCAATATTGTTTCTATCGCAATTATTGTTTTATTCTCAATATTGTTTCTATCGCAATTATTGTTTATTCTCAATATTGTTTCTATCAATTATTGTTTTATTCACAATATTGTTTTATTATTACATTCAATATTGTTTCGACGTATTGTTTATTAACAATATTGTTTCGATCGCAATTATTTTTTATTAACAATATTGTTTCGATCGCAATTATTGTTTATTAACAATATTGTTTCGATCGCAATTATTGTTTTATTAACAATATTGTTTCGCGATTATTGTTTTATTAACAATATTGTTTCGATCGCAATTATTATTTTATTCACAATATTGTTTTGATCACAATTATTGTTTATTCACAATATTGTTTCGTTTCGCAATTATTGTTTTATTCACAATATTGTTTCCGATCACAATTATTTAAAAAATATTGAAACAATATTGTGAATAAAACTATTTTTTTGATCAAAACAATTGAATTTATTTAAAAAAATTGCGATTAAAACAAGTAAAATTGCTTAGATCACAAATATTGTTTCGATCATAATTATTTTAAATAAGTCAAATTATTGCTTTGACCACAATAATATTATTGCTGTTTTGATCACACATTATTGTCTTCATTTGTGATTGAACAATAATATTATTTTATATACAAATCTGCCATTTTTAAACATATTTATATTACAATAAAAATTATTGTTTCGATCACAATCGGCTTTTTTTATTGTTAGATTAAGAATCCAAAGGAAAGCATAAAAGTAGGAATATTTGAATAAAATCGAAAGTAGAAAGATGCGAATTTTGTGTTTGCCAAGATTTTTGCTTTTTGTCGGGAGAAAAGATCGCCAATATTTTTTATACCAAAGCAATAATGATGCCCTACTCTGTGAAATAAGGAAACCAGGCTTGGCCTAGTTTATTGTATGTTTTGATTGCCGCTCAAGATATTAATAGATGCTATAAAAATTAGCATTATAAAACTTGCATTTCAAATTTTTATAATTTAGCATATAATTTATAAACATTTGGAATTATTATATAATCTTTCATCTCTCTCTCTCTAGCTACGGCTGAAATTATAGTGATTAACTATGCGCGATACGGTTAATGAGTAATTCATTTTCTAATGATTTTTAGGTTTTAAATGATTCTTACTCATTAGCTCAACATTAAAAACTTTTACTAATAATATTAAAGGTAAACTAAAATTTAGAGCATGGACCCAAAAAAACATTTTCGATTACAGTAAATATGAAACCACTTGTTGGTAATAGGATCCACTTGTTCTTATTTACTGATTATCCATTTCTGTTTCAAGATAAATATTTAAAGAGGCTATTTTTTTATTATAAACATACTTAACTCAGGAACTTATTTTTTAATATTGTTTATTTCTAAAATAATATCTTACTCCTTACATAATTTTTTAAAAAACTTTTACTTATCTTAATGGTAAACCAGAATCAGTCAACAGCAAACAATAACCAAGAACAGTGAATCGTTAAAATTTAGGAATTTTTAATAAGTATTATTAGTTTTGGTATGTTTCAAGATATTAACTATTGAAGATTATATATTACTATAAACTTACTTTCCAAATTTTTGTGGACCTCAAATTTTAGCATAATTATTTAGATTTTCATTACATTTCTCTCACTCACTCTCTAGCTAAATCTGACTGACAAATTTATCAGCAATCTTATGACACGGTTAATGAGTAATTTATTTTTTTTCTAAAATGATTTTTTTACTCATTAGCTGCACTTTATAAAAACCTTGCTATTAATCTACAAGGGTTCTTTTTGCTTAGTAATCGGAAAATGATTTGACAACCAAATCATGTCCGATTTACTACAAATAAGAACCACTTGCTACAAATAGATTCAATTATTCTTTTGCACGATTATTCATTTGCTGTTTCAAGATAATGCGTTATTTAAAGGTGTTTTTTTACTTTATTATAAACTTATTTTTACAATTTTTGTTCACCTAAACACATAATTTCATAACATTTAGATTATTACACATTTCTCACTCACTCTCTAGCTAAATCTGACTGACAAATTTACCAGCCAATATTATGACATAGTTGATCAGGAATTTATTTTTTAATATTGTTTATTTATAAAATAATTTCTTTTCTCCTTAGCTTCACTTTAAAAACTCTTTACTTAAAATCTTAATGGTAAACCAAAATTTAGAACATAACAATCAGCAATAAGCAGCAAATAAGAACAAGTGGAATTCTCCTTAATATTATTATTAGTTTTGATGCTGTTTCAAGATAACTAATAAAAGATCATTTAGCATTTTTATGCATTTACTTTCCAAATTTTTGTGGTGCTAAACACATATAATTTCATAAATATTTAGATTATTATATTTCTCTAAATCTCTCTAGCTATGACTGAAAATTTTTATTAGTCAATCTTAAGACAAGGTTGATGAGTAATTTTCTTTTTTAATATTTTGGGTTTCTAAAATGATCTCTTATCTTATTATCAGTAAAAGTATTTTTAGGGTGTAGCTAATCTTTGTCATAAAAGAAAATTGAGAACATCTCTACCAAATCATTATCGAGAATATAAGAATAAATGAATCCTTAAATTTGGGGGAATTTTTTAATAGTATTATTAGTTTTGGTGCTGTTTCAAAATAATTAGTAAAAGATGTTATTATATTATTATAAACTTAATTTCCAAATTTTTATGGAACTACATACATTTAATTTCATAAACATTTAGATTATTACATTTCTCTCACTCACTCTCTAGCTACACTCTGACTGATATATTTACCAGCCAATTTACTCGTATAACACGGCTGAAGAGTAATTTTCTTATTTTCTTAATATTTTTAGTTTCTAAAAGGATATCACTCATTAGCTAAACTTTTTAAAAAGACTAATATCCTTAAATGCTTTAATATCCTTAATGATACACCAAAATTTAGAATGTGGCAACAAATAAATCTTTGAGAGCATAAGAACAAGTGAATCCTTAAATTTAGGGAAATTTGCTAATTAAACCAATTGAGGAGGGGTTCCCTTTTTTACTAAGAAAAAATAATTCACAGTGGAAATTCTTAAAACTTGGATGCAATGAACGGTTCCAATTGAAAAGTAAACTTTAGTTGCGATGTTACACGCCTTGACGAAGCAAAAAAGGCCTCCATAATCTTATTACAGGAGGCCGTTCCAAAACATTAACTTAAGCGCTACCTCTCTCTATCTGTGCTGAAACTTGTAGATTCGTTTGATCCACAGATACAAGAATTAGGTTTATTTATTTTTTCCTCCAGACATGAAAGATTGGTTTATAAGAACAATAAATGTGATTTAAATAATAATTGTCGACATCAATTGTGTTCAGATCCATTGTGAGGTTGGTTGGTTTGGATTTTGTAGCTGACAGCGCCAGATTTGACCATGCTGCACCTAAGAAGGTGTTTTCAATTCCTTCTATTGGCTCACCTCTTCCTATATATATATCTTGTTTTAAATTTTCAACCGTTGCGATAAAATACTTTTTATCCATCCACTCAAGTTCAAATGCATTTCTTTTTTGATGTGTAGTGGGAAATATTTTGAATGTTAATACAATTTTTTCAAGTATTCATTCAGTAATTCAATTTAATTAATTCATTTTAATTTTTTTTTCGATTTAAGTTGCATATATCTACCAATAGATGGTGCCAGGTAAACTTAAAAAAATGAATGAAAATTATTTATAAAGGACTTTCTGCAATAGAGTGAAAAAAAGTAGGAATTGACTTTAAATTGTTTTTTTATATTACTTGTTTTATCTTTTTTTTTGGTCAATGAGGGTAAAAATGCACTTGTGCAACGGGTTTTGCAGCAGATGGGGTCTGCTGAGGGGAACAGAATCAGAAATAGATGGAAAATATATCAAATTTACAGATGGAAGCAGATGTTGGTGGTTTTGGAGGAAAAAGGACTTTAGAAGTGGTGGGCAAACAATTCCGTTATGGTAGAGTCTGAAAATATTGTTGTCTTGGAACTCATATGCTAATTGAACCAAGTGAGGAGGGATTTCCCTTTTGCAGAAAAATAATAATTCACAGTGGAAATTCATAAAATTTGCATGTAATGAACAGTTCCAATTAGTGTAAGTAAACTTTGAGTTGCGATGTTACTCGCCTTGACAAAAAAACACCTAAATAATCTTAAGCACGAGGCCCTCCCAAACATTAACTTTAGGGTTGTGCTCTCACTATCTATCAGAATCATGTGGATTCACTGATCTATGGAATAAGGACATTAGGTTTCTTACTTTTTATGCAGACATGAAAGGTTAGTTCATAAAATATAAAAAAAATAGTGATAGTAAAAAAAAAGAAAAAATAGTAAAAAATAGTAATAATAGTAAAAAAAATAATAATAAAAATAATAGTAAAAAAATAGTAATATAAAAAAAATCTTAAAGTCAATTAGTACTTTTTTTCACTGTTGCAGAAAGTCCTTTATAGAAATTTTCATTCATTTTTTTAAGTTTACCTGAGATTTGCCATCTATTGGTAGATATATGCAACTTAAATCTAATAAAAACTAAATTTAATTCATTAACTTTAATGACTGAATTGATATTTGAAAAAACTGTATTAACATCCAGTGTCATCCACTGGTTCAAAATAAAATATGTTTGAACTTGGTGGATGAATAAAAGTGTTTTTATGAACGATTGAAAATTTGAACAAGATATGTATAGGGAGAGTGTTAGCTAATAGAATGAATTGAAAAAGTCTCTAAAATGATCTCTTACTCATTAGGTAAACTTTAAAGGCGTTTGCTAATATTCTCAATGATAAAGCCAAAATTTAAAATATGGCAAAAAAATAAATTTTTGAGAATATAAAAACAAGTGAATTTGGGGTCCCCTTTTGCAGAAAAATAATTCACAGTGGAAATTCTTAAAACTTGGATATAATGGGGTTCCAATTGGTGTAAGTAATCTTTAGTAGCAGTGATGTTACTCGCCTTTGACAAAAAACACCCTAAAATAATCTTATTAAGCACGAGGCCCTCCCAAACATTAACTTTAGGGTTATGCTCTCACTATCTCTGCTGAAACGTGTGGATTCACTGATCCCTAGATAAGAGCATTGGGTTTACTTTCGGCAACATGAAGGTCGGTTCATAAGATATATAAATGCTATTAAAGTGATAATTTTTGGGCTTCAGTTTTGTTCAAACCTATTACAGAAACAAAAATGTTAAAAATGAAATTCTAGTGATACCGAAATTACATTATTACAATAGAAGATGATTTTTAATAAGTTTTTATAATAAAGCAAGACTTTGAGCCCACAATGTATTTGTATATAGTTTATATTACTTATCAATTGCATACAATTCTTTTGTACAACTTTTTATTTCTTATTCAATTCGATTATACAGCTTTTTTAATTTCTTCTTTATGGGCTTGAATGGCCGAGTGGCTAGCGCTCTGGCGCTCGATACCCTGGGTTTCGGGTTCGAGTCCCGGCAGTTGCTACATGGATGTTTGTAGTGGTTCGGAATCCACTTTAAACCGTTGGTCCCGAGTCTAATAGGATCGTAGAGCGTTGCGGGGACATTGTTACTCCGCGTCCGTGGCTTATCTTCAAGTTACACTCCCCTGGGTAATGCAAAGTGAGTAACGTCTATGCAGCGCTTGCCTTAAGGCATCAATACCAAGCTGTCTAAGTGTTTGTCAGCTGCATTAGAAAGAAAAAACAATTTCTTCTTTATTGTATTCAATTCGATTATATAGCTTTTTATTTCTAATTTATTGTATTCAGTTCTATTGTTATTGCTGTTCAAATGTAACTAGCAATACAAAGATAGTTAATCTTTTTATGCCCGTAAATAAGGGCTGCATCGCTGTTACTCATTTATCACTACCCAGGGGCACGTGAAAGCTTAATGATAACCTTCGGATGCTAATAACACTACCACCACAATGCTCTACGATCCTGTTAGACCGGGACCTATGGTTTTAAGGTATTCCGAACAACTGCAAACATACATGGCACCGCTGGACTCAAACCAGAAGCCTGTATCACCGAGAACCAGAGCTCTAGCCGCTCGGCCATCAGGCCCCATAAATATGCCATAAGCAAGAACTGCACCTATGTTACTTATTTAGCACTACCCAGGGGGCATTTGCAGCTTGAAAATAGACTACGGACGGGAGTAACATTACCCCACAACGCTGTACGATCTTATTAGACCGGGAATTACGGTTTAAAGTGGATTTCGAACCTGTATTCAATTCTTTTATACAGTCTTTTTTATTTCTTATTTATTGTATTCAATTCTTTTATACAGCTTTTTATTTCTTATTTATTGTATTCAATTATTTTACATACAGCTTTTTATTTCTTATTTATTGTATTCAATTCTTTAATATAAGCTTTTTATTTCTTATTTATTGTATTCAGCTCTTTAATATATCTTTTTATTTCTCATTTTTTTTGTATTTTTTATTCTTTTAATATAGCTTTTATTTCTTATTTAGTGTATTTAATTCTTTTGAATACACTAAATAAGAAATAAAAAGCAAGAATACAAAAAATGAAAATAAAAGACAGTAAAACTGGTATAAATAAGAAATAAAAAAAGCATATTAAAATTGAGTAATAAATAAATAAAAAGCTGTATAAACTAGTGAATACAATAAAAAAAGCTATAAAATTGAATACAATAAATAACGAGAGTGAATACAGCAAACCGTATTGATCGTACAGCATTGACCCGTCCATGAGAAGCTGCCCCACAGGCCTGGTGGAGTGCCTATTCCACTACTGCCCGGCGCTGGCCTGGGAGCCACAGGCGGGCCAGCAGCTAGAGCTCTGGTTCTCAATGTTTGATCCTAGCAATTATATATTTACAGTTGTTCGGAATACCTTTTAAATACATAGGTCCCAGTGTCTAACAGGATCGTGGAGCATTGTGGTGAAGTAAGTGTCAGCGCCTCCGAAGGGATTATCATTAAAAGCTTGCATTGCCCAAAAGGTAATTGATAAGTGAAGCCAGCTCTAGATGCATTATGTTTGCAGCATAAAGGAATGCAGCTTATCTTTGTATTGCTGATTTTGTTGCAACAACAATAGAACTTGGAAACCTATCATTAATTGAATACAATAAAGAAAAGTATTCCCTGCTCTAATGCAAGCGACAGGTACTTAGTAACATTGTGGATTGCTGCCAAGGCTGGCGCTTCGGTCTCACTTGCATTACCCAGGAGGCTAAAACTTGAGATCAGCAGGACCGTGTGTCACACTGGCACCGCTTACATTCTGTTGGAACCGGGATAGCACGGTTTAAGAGTGATTGAACCTACTGACATCGGCACCAGGCATTCAAGCTACATAAGAAGAATTAAAAGCTGTATAATCGAATTGAATGAAATAAGAAAAGTTGTACAAAAAATTGATGAGTAATATAGGCTTATACCATCATTTATGGGAACATTATCAAGAAACTTGTCGAAACTACTGTCAAGCAACCAATGCTGACCCTATTGTCATTGCTGATTTTTGTTTCTGTAACAGGTTTGAAGCCCAAAATTATCGCTGTCTTGTTATATATCTTATGAACCATTTTCAGCAATAACGCCGAAAAACAAAATAGCACAATGCTGGAAAACCTGTGAGGCACCAACCTAGAGTTAGCTCGTTGAGAGAACTTCTGGTAGGAACCTCTTACTTACATAATTGAGCCCTTTCATTATATCAAGTTTTAAGGGCTCACTGTGTGTTACACAAAAGAGGACTTACACCTCATGTTTTCATGTTCTCAAGGGTGCTTACGCCATGTTGATTTTTGGTTTAATGGAGAATATTGAAACATACTACAAGTTTACCTAATGATGAGATCATTTAAGAAGACTTTTCAATTCATTATTGTAACACTCTCCTCATACGCTATCTTGTTCAAATTTTCAGTCGTTCATAAACACTTTTGACTAAATCACTCAAGTTCCAGGTATGTTTTATTTTTGAACTAGCAGTGGACTGTTACTGGTGTTGCAGTTTTCAAATGTCAATTCAGTCATTAAAGTGTGAATAGAAAGCCCAGTTTTTATTAGATTTAAGTTGCATATATCTACCAATAAGATGGCACCAGTAAGCTTTCAAAAGGTGGTCAAATTCTCTATATACAACAAGTACCCAATTGACTTTTGCAAAATTTTTTATATTACTATTTTACTATTATTTTATTATTATTTTTTATATTATTTTAACACTTTTTTATTTTTCTGTTTTTGCCAATAAACTATTTTCTTATATTTATGAACTAACCTTTCATGTCATAAAACCAAGAGCTGGCCTGTCACATCTGGCTGGATCATGATTCTGGATGAGCTGTGAACTCTGTGTTTGGGGCTTCGTGCTGCATGGAACCCAGGTGTTTTGTGGAGCAGTAGCTATCACAACTAAAAGGACACACATAGTGAACAATTAATATGCAGTACTGCAATTTTCCCACTGTATTCTTTTCTGCAAGGAGCCTACTGCGGTTTCAATTAGCATATGAGTTCAAGACAACAGCTGCACTCGAGACTCTACCATGGCTGGGGGTGCCCACCGCTCAAAGTCTACTCTCCAACACCAGCATCTGCTCGTCTGTAAGAGGTGGGCTGTATTTTCCATCTATTTGTTCTATTCTGGCACGAACCCCACATCTGCTACAAGCTAAACCGTGCTGAAGTGCATTCATTGATAAAAAGCAGACAAAACAAGTATTATAAAAAAACAATTTAAAAGTCAATTTCTACTTTTCGCTCTGTGCGAAAGTCCTTTATAAATATTTTTGTTGTTTTTAAGTTCTAACAATCTATTATTAGATATATACAACTTAAATCGAAAAAAAATTAAAATGTTCAGATAAGAAGTAATTACTGAATGAATACTGAAGGCTGTGGCATCAGTGTCATCCCTTACACGTTCAAGTAACATTTGTTTTAGTGAATTGAACAAAGAAACATTTTATGAACATTAAACAAGATAGCTGTGACTAACAGAAAGAATTGAAAAACACCATAGTAGTGCAGCTATGTTGCCAATGCCAAATCAAGCCAACCTTCAATAATGGATATCTGGTACCGCAGTGATGTCGACAATTATTGACCCAAATCATTTGACAATTTCTTGCTGGAATCTTTTCGTGATACGAGGAAAGATAAAAACCAGACTAATTCTTGCCTACGTGGATGGCACAGATCTGAGTTTTCGAGCACGAAGATAAGAGAGGAGAGTGAACAGGTTGATCTAGGAACAGCCTCCATCTTCTAATAAGATTATGGGCCTTTTGTCAGGCATGGCAACATCTGGCTTAAGTTTACTTCTGGGTGGAACCTCGTACATCCAAAGTTTAAAAATTTCCACTGTGAACCACTGCCAAGACCCCTCCTCAGTGGTTTGAAGTGTGAGGAGGCTCCTAAAATTTAAGGATTATGTTCTTGTGGGTTTGGTTGCCACATTACAGTGGAATATTAGCATTTAAATTAGTGCTAATGAAGTGAGATATCCTTTAGAAGCAAAAATATTAGAAATAAATACTCTTCAAGCCGTGTTACTCTGGCTGGTACTAGTCGAGATGCTAGAGAGTAATTGAACGAAATAATAATCTAAATGTTTATGAAACAAAGCCATCATATTCCATAAATAATATAGTAAGCATCTTTACTAATTATTTGAAACAACACCAAAAACTAATAATACTGTAAATTCCTAAACTAGTTCATTGTTATATTCTCGATGTTGGTAAGAAGGTGTTCTCAATTTTCTTACATGACAAAGTGCTTACACTTAAAAGAAATGCTTTTACTGGAGCATAACAAGTAAAGGAGATCAACTTTGAAACCCAAGAAGAAAATTGCTATCATCGGCTGATGGCAAGATTGACTATCTCCCGGTAGCAGAGACTGAAAATATAATGAATATTTATGAAATTACCCTGTGTGTTTATACCTGAAGACCCAAAGTAAAATTCTAAAAATGTAATAGCCGCTCTTTTAGCCAGATGCCTCTTGAAACAGCATCAAAACTAATAATATTAAAGTCACTTGTTGACATTCTAAATTTTGGTTTATAGACACAGGTGCAAGATGGCAGCTGGGAAAACATTTTATAAACATTATTAAAATAAATTCGATCAGCTGTCTTCATCAGTCGGAGAGTAGCTAGAAGTGGTGGAAGAAAATCAATGTCTAAATCTGTTTAGTAGAAAATATATGTTGAATGGTAAAAAATTTGTGAAAGTAACAGTTACAATAAGTAATAGCATCTTAACAGTTATCTTGAAACGGCAAATGGCTCAATCATATCTGGTATGATCCTGTTTGCCAACAAATGGATTCTTATTTGTAGTAATCGGAAATGATTTGGTTGTCAAATCATTCCGATTACTATAATATTGATGTAATAGCAAGATTTACATAAGTGCAGCTAATGAGTAAAGCCATTAGAAAAATAAGTACTCATTAACATTGTCTGATAAGATCAGGTAGTAATGTAATAATCCCAAATAATTATGAGTAGCATGTTTGGAATCCACAAAAATTTGGAGTAATTTATAGTAATATATTAGTATCTTTCAATAGTTAATATCTTAAAAGATCATAACCAAAACTAATAATACTATTAAAAATTCCTAAATTAACGATTCACCTGTTCTTAGTTATTGTTTGCTGACCGCTGGCACGTTCTAGGGCTTTTGAGTTTTACCATTAAGACAAGTAAAGTAAGTGTATGGCTAAGGAAGTAAGACATTATTTTAGACATACACAATATTAGGCAAGTTCCTGAGTTAAAGTATGTTTATAGTACATGTAATAGCCTCTTTAAATATCTATCTTGAAACAGAAATGGATAATCAGTAAATAAGAGCAAGTGGATCCTGTTTCCAACAAAGTGGTTTCATGATCTACTGCAATCGAGAAATGTTTTGGGGTCCATGCTCTGAAATGGTAGTTACCTTTAATGTGTAGTAAAGTTTTTAGTGTTGAGCTGGTGAGTAAAGATCATTTAGAAATAAAGCCATCATTAAGAAAAACGAAATTACTCATTGGCACCGTATCGCGCATGTTGTCCGCTATACTGTCGGCCGAGCAGCTTAGGAGAGGAGGTGAAGATTATATAATATTAATCTAAATGTTGTAAATGATAGTGCTAAATTGTAAAAGCTTTGGAAAGTGAAGTTTACTGACCAATTTTTATGGCGGCCTCTATTAATATCTTGAGCGGCATCAGAGCAGCCTTACAATAAACAGCCAAGCCTAGTTTCCTTATTTCACAAGAGTGAGGCAGCATTATTGCTTTGCATGACGATCTTTCTCCCCCGACAAGAAATATAGCTGCCAGTTCAAATACAAAACTCAAGCATCTTTCGATTTGACCAAATATTCCTGCACAACCTTTCATTCTTAATCCAACAATAAAAAATATGAAGCCGGTGTGACTCCAGGCTAATAATTTTAGCTGTGATATAAACTTCAATATTGTTATTGTGATATAAAATATGTATTGTTTCAATCACAATCGAACAATGAAAAATTAATGATCTAAATAATATGTTGAAGCCAGCAATAATATTATTATTAGTCAAAACTATGAAACTATTTAAATGATACCAGTCAAGTAATCTGCGATCTAAGCAATTTACCTGTTTTTAATCACGAAGTGCACTTAAATAAATTCAATTGTTTTGATCGCAAAAATAATATTGTTTTATTCACAATATTGTTTCCAATCACAATTTTTTGCCAATGATCAGGCTGAGCTCGTGGTACGATCGAATATTGTGAGCTCTTGTGATCAAGTAATATTGTGAATAAAATAATAATTGCAGTCGAAACTGTATTGTTAATAAAGCAACCAATTTGCGATCGAAACAATATTGTTAATAAAACGTGGCTACGATCCATTCTCAATATGAATAAAACAATAATTGGTATAAGAAATTTCAATGTTGATAATGCGAACAATAGTACCCAGTCAGAAGATAATATTGTTGGCTGTTGCGATCAATGTGTGAATAAAATTAATAATTTACGATCAAAGTATATTAATGTACTGACCGCTAATATTGAAAATAAATAATTGCATTAAGCATATTGAAATAAAACAATGAACACGACAAAGCTAATATTGAAACTCAAAACAGTACCATCCAGCTAATATTGGAAATAAAATACGATCGAAACTGCCATAATAAAACTGTAATTGCGATCGAAAATATTGAGAATAAAACAATAATTTGATGGTATAATATTGTTAATAAAACAATAATTGCGATCAATATTAGTCATGTAATATTACATTCAACAATATTGAAGTCGCGCTATTAATTCGATATGAATAAAGCAATAATTTGATCGAAGCGCAACTATTGAGAATAAACAATAATTGCGATCCAGCAATATTGTGAGAAATAAAGCAATGGTGATCGAGCCTGTGTGAATAAAACAATGAGTACGATCAACAATGTGTGAATAAAGCAATAATTGCGATCAATAATATTAATTTTAAAATGAACACGGTGAGAAACATTATTTTTAATAAATCGAGCCAATGAATCGAAGAATGTACTAACTCATAATTGCGATCAGCTAATGACCAATAAAACAATAATTGCGATCCCGAAACAATGTGGAACAATAATTAGCTATTTTTAATAAAAAACAATTGCGATCGGGAAACATATTTTGAGCAATAGTACGATCGCTAATGTATGAGGTGAAACAATGCGATTTTTAACAAAACAATATAATTGCGATCCCTTCAATGTGTTAACAAAACAATATTTTTAATAAAACAATAATTGTGATCAGCTAATATTGACAATAAGCTGCAATTGCGATAAGTGCTATTGTGAATAAAACAATGGTAGATCTGAAACATATTGCCAATAAAACAATAATTGTGATCGAAAGTATGTGTGAATAAATAATTGTGATCAGATAATATTGTTAATAAAACAATTATTTTACTTATTTTAAAAAATAGACAAAATTATTGATCTGCATATCTACCAGAGCCTGTGCATGAAGGTGTTGAAACTTCTTGCCATGACTCTTCCTTACTGTCAAATACAGACAACTCTTCTATGCCCCGTATTAAGACGGTTGGTAGAAAACTGAACTAAAAGCTCAATGTTTCAGCGCAGAAAACTGGTAAGGCTTTTCAATTTTATTTCATTATCTAAGACATCAACATTTCATAACAACTGTGACATTTTCAATGTCATTAAGCAAAATACAATGAGACTAACTTGAGACAGGATTTACAAAAAGAACTGAAAATGATGAAGATGTACCGATAACAGAAAAATGGATTAGCAAGCAACATTATTTTTTCATTCAGCTGTGGAAATCTATCGAAATACAAATCTGATTAATTCGGATTTCTCAATTGACGAAAATCCTCAAGAAAAGTAATCATCATTTCAATATTATCTTATCTTGCGCAGTATTTACATCTGATAACAACGAGCTGACACGCTGAAGTACTTATTCGGGCAAACACATTAAGTAGTGGTAAATGAACACGAAATCTGAATATTAAAATGGTGTTACTTCAACTCGTAGTAAATAATTCGGCCAATAAATGAACGAATATTTTTTCACGCTGATCGCTATTGCAATGATGACATTTCATGCGTGGTTCAATCCACCGTAAATTTGAGCCACTTTTACCGCACATTCAATTTCGTGCGTAATGAGTGTGCTTCCACTGTATGCTGTTTTGTCCGGTATGAAGTATTTTATATAATAAATTACAACATATGGTTAGATATCGACAAAATAGTTCTTCTCTTATTCTTGATAAAAAAAATTCATTTAATTTTGATAAATATTATGCATCTCACATGATTTATTTTTATCATCAAGCTATAGTAATGAAAATATTCTTACTTACAAAATTTGAATATTTGTAACTACTGATACAAAATCAAAAACATTTGCACCAACATTAGTGAGGAAATATTTCTGAGCTGCTTCAACAATACGCTA
>BPLR01002331.1:0-66093 GCA_021605095.1 Caerostris extrusa
GCTAATTCTTATTTTTTACTTATAAATAACTAATTTGATTTTACATTTTTTAAAGAATGCAATTCATCTTTGTGTTGGTCTACAAGAAAAGTTACATTGTACTTTATCAAATACTTTATTAACTTGAATTGGTTTTTTGTGAATTTATATAATTAAGCTAAATTAACCCATTAATAAATATTTATTTTTGTTTGTTTTTAAGTTTTTCTTTCTTCCATAAAAAATTTTTAATTTTAAATAAAATTATTTTATATAAATTTTCAGACGGATACTACTAGATTGTAATCCTAGTGTTCCAGAATATGTCACTTTATTGAAAGGTGTTTTTAAAGAACAAAAATTGTTCCCTTCATAATATAATAGTTACTCATTGGCATCTTGATCATATTGGTGGTGTACCAGATATTGAAAGAACTAAAACTAGGTGAGAGAATGTATACATTTTTTCAAATTATATGAATTATTACTTGTTTTAAAATAATCGAATTTTTAGCCTATATAAACATTTCTTTTATTAATAATTTTAAATATTTAGAATCCAGACTTGCATAACATAAAACCATCATTGAATTTTGTTGTTTTACTAAGGCTGATTACATTTTCTATTAAAATTATTTTTGAGAATCTTCCTTTTTTTTATTTATCAAATTAATTATATTTTTAATTAAAAATATCATTAGATTTATACTATTTTTTACTTTTATTTAATTGCTAAACATTATACTCATATTCATTTTTCTTCCTTTTTTATTTAATTTAAAACAATGTTAGAGTTAGAAAAACTTCCAAATTGTTTATGTGTTAAGCTACTCTTAAATACATTATTATTTTAACATAAATTCTACGTTCAAATTTCTCTATTTATAAGTTTTAGATTATTACTAACATAATCAAACAACTGTATATAGTTACATTATTTTGATACTTTTTTGAGATTATTTTATAATGAATCATAAAGATTGAAAAAATTATATGGCTTAAAATCAATGAATTCTTATTATTAGAATAAAGTTTTCATTAAATAATCCCTGTTCGATAGCTCAGAGACACACGTCAAAATAAACTCAAATAGTCATTAACACACATTAACGAATAAATGGAATGTGACTGTAATTAATTTCCTTTATTTAGGCAGCCATCAAACTCAAAGTTGGACTGCCACACGCAACCTTTCGTTGGTTACAGAAGTTCAACTCTTTTCATTTATGCAGCCATCAAACTCGAAGATGCACTGCCACACGACCTTTTCTTTGAGATCACTGTTGTTCAACTCTCAACTCTTCTTACATTCTTTCTCTCTCCCATCATCACCTCCTGCCAACACCCCCACAGACAGGGTGTTTTTCTGGGACATAGGGCGTTGACCTCCCCTATGCAGGGGGACCTGGTTTCGAGGAAAACATGCATACCCACCCATTGACATGTTTACTAAACATTCAATAATATACACAAATCATTCTAACATACAAAATTAACAATTCCAATATAATAAGCCATTGAAAAATGAATATATATATGTATACGTTTGTACTTAAAATTTAAACAAATTACAAAACACAATACCCATGAATATAATAAAGTACTCTAAAGGAAATTACTTTGGCATAGGTGGTAGTAAACACACACTTTTGATACTAGTCTCTTAGAAATTCCACTCTGGTTTATATTGTACTCTGTTTTATTATCAACACCATAATAAATAATAATTATTCTGCCTAGAGACCATTTTGCAAATAGGTAAATTATCATCAACCAATAGCACTAAATCACCACGTTTTTACATTGTCTTTTTCAAGACCCATTTATTTGTTTGTTGCAATTCAAAGCAGCATTATGGTGCCATTTTTTTCCACGCTAATTGAACTATTTTTTTGCCACCCATTAAGATTATTATCTTTTAAATCACTAAATTAGGCTCAAAAATAGTGTTCATTGATCGATTAATCAAAAAATGAGCTGGAGTCAAAAACTTCAATTACTATCAGTAGAAGTTGACTCAATGGTCTAGAATTCAAAATTGCTTCAGTTTGTGGATACACAAATAGTTAAAAATTTTTTTCATAATTTAAACTAGCACCTTTAACTACTCTTTCTAAAATGAAACTTAAATGATTTAATGGCGCTTCTCCAGAGACCTCACCAAATTTCCTGGGGCTCCAAGGGGAATAAATTTCATTCGAATACCTTTCACATAAATATGAAGACAACTTAATATCAGGGATTAATAACCAACTCATGAAACTTTTTGAATTTCTCTGTTCACACCTATAAATACTTTTCATTATCAGAGTATAATTTTAGCACATTTGCCTCTACGTGCAATAAATCTTTTTAAAGTAGCTATAAAAGGATTCGGATGATAAATCAGAAACACTCTCAATATGCACTGCCTTAAACGCAAAACAAACAAATAAAACATACATACATTTTACACACAATATTTTTCTTTTTTTGTTTACCAATTTTAACCAAAAATGGTCCACAGAAATCTACTCCCTGAAACATTAAATGGATAATTCAAGGTAACTCTATCTCTTGGTTAACTACCCATTAATTGTGTTGACACAATAGGTTTTACTTCTAACAAATAACACATTTATGCACTATTTTTCTACAAATAGATTTTCCACGTATAGGCCAGAATTTCTCACGTACATGACGCAAAAGAGCAGATAATCCTACATGAAAATATTTTATATGGTAATAAGAAATTAACATCTCAGTAAATGCAGGATTTTTAGGCAAAATTATACGGTGTATTTTACCACAACTACATTCCGCATTATCAATATAAATAAGTTATCAATTGAATAATTTAATTTAAATGACAAAAACCTGGTATTTTTAATAAATCTAAATATGTAACTTAAATACTTAAACTTTTACATAATTATTACTTAGACTCAATAAATAGTTCATGAAATTTCAGTCACTTGTTTCATAAACAATTTGTTCTCACCAACACTGGATCACTCAGTTCAGAAAAGTTCTTGTCTTGTTTATCAAGGATCTGGATTGGATATCAGGATACTTTTATTGTATCACTGGAAATCAGATGACAATGATGAATTGTAGCAACTCTGATGAGCACGAAAGTCTTTTAATCACTTGATTTCGAATCACGGCGATAAACTACTTAGATGTCTTAAGCTTCAAGGCACATTCACGAAAGAAGTTGATGAATTCTCAAAATTAAAATGTTGAAGACCATTGAAGCATATTAAACACCAACTGTAACAGATGTTATACTCTCACACGAACAGTTGAGGTTCGGCAATGGCATTTGCTATTCAGGGCATATTCCCTTACCATCCACTTTTGTTTCTTCGACGGCCCCATAGTTGAACGGCTCCTGTGGCTTGAACTGTAGACTCCACCACCTCCAAATGATGGTTTATCATATCTACTTCCTCTATCTCCTCCATGAACCCATCTCCTCTGACTCCACGGTATTCTCCTCCTCCACAGTCTCCTCGTTTATCTCCACTGGAATAGCCACCATCTTTACTGCTATGGACTTCTCCATCACCACGGTCTCCTCGTTTTACCTCCACCACCTCTGGATGTGTCCACTCTTATCTCTGATCCATTGATAGTAGCTCCATTCATGGTCTATGAGGAACAATTAAATACTGTAATTTCTCAGGCCGGTAAACGCCATGATGAGTTGCATGAGTAGCATCTGGTACTTTTTCCTCAATTATTTTCTCACATATAGAATTTTCACTATCACTTGTTAATTCCAATTTCTCAAACCCTTCTACAGGCCAAATTTTTCTCAATGGAAAGTCAACTTTATCTGTGGATAGTCCACAATGTTCTCTATTCACATTTCCTGTGGTGCTGCACCCAGACACCACAAAGCCGAACACAGTATTCTGAAGAAAAGATTTGAATTTTCCATATCTCTCTCTCCTCAACCTCATTTTCTTTCACAGAAGTATGTGGTCGATTAGAACTCATGGGCTTTACAGATAATGCAGGCTTAGAAGGAACTACAGGTTTTACACTGCTAGAATCAATAGATTTAGGTTTCTCTTTACTTGCTTCTAACACAGATGATGTTGTTGAAGGAATATGAGAGGTTCGAGTTTGGTGGAGTGAAGTGTTGCTGTTTGAATCACTTGATTTCTTGGATTCGTTCAAGTTCTCTTTTGTACTGACTTTGTTAGAAACACCTTTTTCTGGAACATTGTCAGTTTTGCACTGTTTTGCTGTGCAGAAGTATTTGACGCAGATTTACTTGAATTATAAGCATTGGAAATGGTCGGGGAGTAAGATTACACATGTTTGATGTTGGCTTCACAACTGATAATGGATTAACATTTTCTTATTAGAAGTTGAAGAATCTAAACTATTGGGCCATGACTCATCTTCAGTTGAGGAAGACAAAGAGTCATCACTCACTCCTTTATTATAGCTAATTTGGGAAGTTTTAGCTGAATCCCTTTTCCATTTCGCTAGTTCTAATTTTTTTTCTAGTTTGGCTAACTGAATTTTTTCTAATTCCAATTTCATTTCACCTTCTCGTTTGCCCCTCTCGAATTTTTTTTCTCTAATTCTAATTTTATTTCACTTTCTCGTTTCTTTTCCCTCCTTTCTTCCAAAATATCATCTACAAGATTGCGCACTATTTCAATCTTATTTTTATATACATCACTAGATTCAATTAGGTTGA
Organism: Caerostris extrusa; assembly: GCA_021605095.1. Taxonomy (NCBI): domain Eukaryota; kingdom Metazoa; phylum Arthropoda; class Arachnida; order Araneae; family Araneidae; genus Caerostris; species Caerostris extrusa. The sequence continues at coordinate 4,679 of BPLR01002331.1, forward strand.
TCAAATCTATTTTTCTAGCGTTGTCTGGAATGGTTAAGCCCATCTCTTCCGCTACCTCTTTTAGCTCATCCTTCTTTAGATTTAAAGTAACAGACATTGTTTATTCACTTAAATTCACTAACAATGCACTGCAGAACTTAACAAAACCTGTTAAGCTAAACACTCTAATTCAACACCTCAATTAACCTAAATTAACACAACAGACAAAGCAACTAACATATAAAAACTCAAACTAAACAAATCGGCAAGGCTAATTAGGCAATATCCACAATCAAAGACACACTATACTTCAATACTATATACTAAATCAAGTTAAATGTCCAATACATTAGAATTATTAAGACTTCACCTACCGAACTCATGGTAGAATGTAGCCAACGATTCGTGGAAATCCAATGGATCACTCTATCTCAATGCTCAACTAATCTGTCTCCGCGAGACTGGACCAAAATGTTCGGAGCAGCTCAGACACACACAAATAAACTGAAACAAAACACTTGATGTGGACTGTATTAAATTTCCTTTATTTAGGCAGCCATCAAACTCAAAGATGGACTGCCACACGCAACCTTTCTCGTTGGTTACAGAAGTTCAACTCTTTTTTATTTATGCAGCCATCAAACTCGAAGATGCACTGCCATATGATCTTTCTCTCTTTGGTCGCTGTTGTTCAACTCTCAACTCCCTTCTTATATTCTTTCTCTCTCTCCCGTCACCTCACTACTCTGCCGGACACCCACACAGACAGGGTGTTTTTTCTGGACATACGGCGTTGACCTCCCTATGCAGGGGAATCTGGGTTTCGACGTAACAATCCCATTAATCTAAAAATAAAATTGAGTTGTAACTTCTTATTTATTTGATCGAAGTTTGTGCCAGGAAACATTTATATTGAATTGTTCTATATATTAAGAATTTCTCCCTTTAGTTTTCTAAACTCTTGTAATTCAGTATTGCATTTTCACTCTAAGCTGGTAATTAATATAAATAAATTAAACTACAAAAATTAAATTGCAGTTTTTATTTTTTACACATTTATTTATTTATTTTTTACACATTTATTTTTTATATTTAGACTGTCCTGTTTCCAAATTCCCCAGGGCTCCAGGTGTAGAAAATCTGCCTAGTGTTCCTGATATTAATTACACTTATTTGAAAGATGGAGATGTTATTACAACCGAAGGAGCTACACTAAAGTATTTTTTACTCTTAAATTACCTAAAGTATTATTTAAATGTGATGTATTATTAAATTTAAAATGTATCTAAAGTTTTGTAATGAATTTAAAGTTTATTTTACATAAAATTCAAATAGATATTTATTCTAGAGTACTTGCTGCTCCTGGACATACTGATGATCATTTAGTTTTATTTTTAGAAGAAGAAAATGGTTTATTTAGTGGAGATTGTATACTTGGTGAGGGTACAGCTGTAAGTTATAAATATTTTTGTTGTATATAAGCTTATTTTATTCAATAGCTTAATGGAATAATAGAACTTTTTTGTAGTATTCACAAAGATATTTTAAAAATGCATTTATTTATGCAAAGCTGCTCTATAACATATTTTTTGTTAGATTTTTAATTGTTTTCAAAAATTAAAATCGAATAAGGTAGAATGTATTTTAACTGTTTTGTTGTCTCTTGAAGATATATGTATATACTTTTATGACTTATATATAATAAAACCTCAATAACTATTTATAAATGATGTTATAGTTTCAAAGGATATCATGATAAATTTATTTTATAATCAGTTTAATGTTACAAAGTTCAAGTATTCAGCATTAAACATTCATAAATATTGTTTCAATAAAATATTTTCTTAAATTTGATTAAGGAATAAAAGTATTTTAAATCTATTAACATTGTAAAAATAATAATAATAATAATTTGTCAATTTAAGAGACTTTTTATTTGAAAGAAGGGGATTTCTTTCACAAATATTTTTTATAAATGACCAATTATTTCATAAATGTTCTTGTATGCTTATCATTAAAAGCTATTGAATAAATAAAATGACATATTATAAAAAAAATTGTATAATTTTCAAAATTTAGTAAGGAAGGTATGTTTAGTGAAATTATTAAGATAAAAGTATATAAAATTGATTATATATTATTTTCTTATGATTAATTTATTCAAATTTAAATTATACAAATTTCTAATAAGATGTTTGTTTCTGAATGTTTATATATATGACAAAATGCCATTACAAATATATCAAAGCTTACATAACTAAGTAATAGTCTATATTTTAAGTATTATGTATACCAAAAATATTTTCATTGAATATTTTTCTAGCATTAATATAATTTTTTTTTTTTTTTTTTAGTTCCATATTATTTAAGTTCAGATATTTTTTTACATAGATTTAAGTTAGATATTTTTTACATCGTTATTTTTTACATAGTTACTATATGATACCAAAAGATTAAAATAATCATAAAATAACATATTAATTAATTAATTTAGGTATTTGAAGATCTGTTTGATTACATGCTTTCATTAGAGAAGATTTTGAAATTAGAACCAGATGTAATTTATCCTGGTCATGGCCCTGTAATTGAAAATCCTAAATCTAAAGTTCAAGAATATATTAGACACAGAATGATTAGAGAACAACAGATTTTGGATGCTCTGGAATATGCTCCACCAAATGGTTTATCTGCTGAAGAACTTGTTAATCAAATATATACTGTAAGAACTTATGAAATTTTTTCTTTAGCTCTATCATATACACTTGCCAGAAAAAGTCTGCGTACAAGCACATAGTAAATATTCAAGAACGAAAAAAAATTATATTTTGAAAATGATAATAATTTTATATTGTATTTATTTTATTCCTTACACAATTCATTAACTTTTCATAATAATTTATGAAATATAACACACGTTGTGTTTAAGAAATAACAATTGAAATAAAAAATAACACAAATTGCTACCAGTAAAAGTTTTGCGTACAAAAATAAATATAATGAAATGTGCAAATCAAACTTCAATTAACTTTAACCACTTGCTCAGTTTTATTAGATAGTAGTTAAAATAGTATGTTTTCAAGATTTGTGGCAAGTAAATCACAATGGATTTAAAAGGAAAGGAGATTACCCTGAAGAAAGAAAGATCCTCATAAAACTTAGGAATGAAGGCAAAACTCTTCGAAATTGGCAAGATTGTTGGAAGAACTCATTCCTCTATCCAAAGAGTGATCAATAATTACACTTCATCGAAATCTATAATCTCAAAGCCATGTTCTAGACGTCCATCTAAGCTGACTGCCCGTGAAAAGAGATATGCCTTCAAGTCCGTACGTTTAAATCCACGTATAAGTGCCTTTCAGATTGCAAATGACGTTAGAGAGAGATTTAAAAAAAAAACACTCCATGAAGATACCATAAGAAAAATTTTGAAAAAGGCTGGGTATCATGGCTGTGTTGCTTGCAGGAAGCCCACATATCAGCTGTGTATAGGTAAAAGCATTTACATTTTGCAAATGAGTATGTAAATAATTCTCCACAATTTTGGGAAAAAGTACTATTCTCTGATGAGAGCAAGTTTTGCATATTTGGCATAAAAGGACGTAAGCTGGTGTGGAGAAAACAAGGTACGGCTTTTGAGAAGCAGAATCTTGTGCCTACAGTTAATTATGGTGGAGGTGGTATAATGCTCTGGGGTGCATGGCTGCCAACAGCGTAGGTCGTCTAACCTTTATAGAGTCGACATTAAACCATATGGGATATATCAACATTTTAAAAAACAGCGCACAGGACTTGAACCTAGGAGATGACTTTTGGTTTCAACAGGACAATGATCCGAAGCACACTGCCCATAATGTTAAGCTCTGGCTTCTGTACAATATCAAAAAATCAATTGCATTCTCTCCACAATCGCCGGACTTAAACCCCATTGAGCATTTATGGGACTTGTTGGTTTTAAAAATTCGACAGCACAAGATTACCTCAAAAGAAATGTTAAAGAGAGTGATAATCACAGAATGGAATAACATTTCTTCTGAGGCGACCTCCAAACTCGTCCATTCTATGCCCAAACGATTAACAGAGGTTCTCAGACGTAAAGGGTTATCCAACCACCTATTAAAGTTTAGTTGAAAGCCAATGGAAAGTATTTTTTAATGCTTTTTTATCTGTACGCAGACTTTTTTCTGGCAGCTATTTCTAATATTCCTTATTTTAATTGTTATTTTTCAAACACAAATTGTGTTGTATTTCTTTTTATTTATTAAATGCTAATGAATTGTGTAAAGAATAAATTAAATACAATATAAAAATTAATCATTATTAAAACATGATTTTTTTTCAATTTTGAATATGTGCTTGTACGCAGACTTTTTTTCTGGCAAGTGTATTATGTTTTAAGTAGACAAGTATTATTAGAATTTAATTAAAGAATTATGTATATATATATTTCCGATGAAGAGGTTTCATTGCATAGATTATATTGGAAGACCGCAGCTGGTATATTCATTATTGTTTTTTAAAGAAAGTTGTCTGTAGCATAGCATTTTTTAGTTTAATATCTCTTAGACAAATGGTGCAAAATATTCTATGCTAATGCTGATAAAACTTTTTTGTACTAATGATAGATAAATTGTGATAAAGTCAATGTCACAATTTAGAAATTCTATGCAACTTCTGTGATAAGTAAAATATTTTTGCTTATATCATCTTGGTAGTAATACTTGTATTAAAAACACATCCTAGTTTTAAAAGAAATGGCTAAAGATTTTTTAAAATTAAAATCTAGTTCTTAAACTATTCACATTTGTATAGTAAATTTTTCCTTGGTAACATTTCATAATTCTTACTTTTGAAACAATCAAATTTCATTTAAAATTAATGTTAGAAAATGCAATATAAACTCTTGCATATATACATAACAATGGTCAAATGTGTATTGTTTTGATGTAATTTTTACTTTATTTATTAATTACACATGATTTTTTTTTAAATCCAAATGAGAATTTGTTTTAAAAATAATGCATCAACTTCATGAAATTTAATTTTTGTATATTTTTTTCTTCTTTCTCCCTTTATATAGAGTACTCCCAAGCACTTATTAAAGGCTGCTGAAATAAACGTTCTTCATCACTTACAAAAATTGACAAAAGAAAAGATAATTGGTAAGTCATGAATATATTAAACTTATATTACTTTTTGTATTTTATTTATTAGTATATAGATTTTTAATAAGTAAATTAATATAAAAATTTTGAAATCAATATTTGATTTTTTTAATTAATTTTCAACCCATGCTAGACTATAATTATTAAGAAAAACAACTAGAATGCAAACAAATTAGGGCCTATCTTTAGGCATAATTGAAGTCAGCAACACATTCTTATTATATATCTATGTGTTGGCAATTCCAACTGTCTTTAAAATTAATTGTTATATTTTACAGCTCTAAAAATGTTATGAATTTTCAGAGTTCTCACTTTAGATATTCATTCGATATGTTGATAAAATTTGTATTATAAAGTGAGATGCAGCACGTATCTTACAATAATGCTTTGTCTTACTGTCTTTTCAGCAGCCTAAATTTTTAACCCTCCGACTGCTCATCCTGCGAGCATGTGCTTTCTTCCTTTATTTAGAGCGCATCCAGTCCAATAATAGACGATTAATTTATGTTTCCACTAAATTATGGCATTTGAAGGAATATCTAGATTTAAAGTATACAATTTTTGAAGCGATTTCGGTCCGCAAGGGGGTTAAAAGATTACGCATAGCTAATTTTTGTACTAACAGCCATCTGTTGGTGGCTTGATTTACATAATATTCATGAATATATATATACATTCAGAATTTTCTGGTTGAAACAATGGTAACTTCATGACGTTCATTTAAAAAAAAAAAAAAAGCTCATATATCAATTAAATATCTTGATCTGATAAAATACTTTTAAAGGAGCAGCCACTTGTAAAAAGTTACATTAATTAAAACATTAGATTACAGATTCATCAACTTTCAAGAAATATTATTCATGGATATACTAATGAACAATTTATTTCGCTTTTTGCTTGTATAGCTTTCCATATGTAGAGCAGTCGGATGTTATCTTTGCCTAGTTAATGGTCGATAATGCACATGGCCCAACTTGTTTCATCACAAACATTACACGATTATTTTATAACTTTCAAAACTGGATAATTATTTACAACATTATGTGTAGCAAATTAATTTTTAATTTTCTCATAATAATGATTTTTCCTTTTGCTTTACAGAAGAAAATTTACAAGTGGTTGGAAATTCCAGATATGTGCTACTGCAATCACATCAAGGATAATAAAAGGAGTTTTATTTTCTTGATATAAAAAATTGATTTATAAAAAAAGAGCCTGTAAATATATTAATAAATTGATGCATTTAATTTGTTATTCTTAATCAATGTCAATTTTTATATTAGTGGAAAATAAATAACACATTACTGAAATATTAGAACAAACAGTCAATTAGAAGTAATTAATTTTTGAAATATATTTTACTAATACATATGTATAGATCAAAAGTTACTCATTTAATTTTTCTCCCTTGGAAACAGTATTAATCTACAATGTTTGTTATTCTTACTAAGTCAAGTAATAATCAACTTAATACCAAGGCAAGTATGTGGCATTTTGTTGAAAGATGAACATCAGTTTAATTTTGAATGAGTCAAATTTTGTAAAAATTGTAGGAAAGAAAGTACAGCTAATGTATTGAATTCAGGAAGCTTTCGGATAACATACAGCCACTGAAAGAAATTGTGGAAAAATGGCAGTCTGTTTCGCCAAAGTCAATGACAAAATAAATTCATTAATTATGCTCTCTATTTGGTAGGATCATATGTACATAGTATATCCATAAGCTGCTATTACCAAATGTAATTGATACATTTAAGCCAAGAATTAGGTGAAAATGGTCAAAATATGAGGAAATTTCTCCAAGATAACAATACTTATTAACAAAGCAAGTTGTAACAATTTAGAAATGTTTCAATGGGAAATTTTATACCCTCCCTATTCCTGACAGTGCGCTACTCCACTTATTAGAACAACGATACATTGCCTGTCTCAACACTTAATTCTTGAGGAGGGGGAATGAAAGTTGGTTTGATTCATGGCTTAGAGACAAAAAAAGTAGCCTCACACACAATTCATTACTGATTGTCAGTACATTACACCCAATAGTATAAACTATGGAATATTACAAATGAAATGGTTGAGTTAAAAAAAAAAAAATTATTTTTTATTTTTCAAAAATTCATTTAAGACAGTACAAAACAAAATCATTTGTATATAATTATATGTTAAAGTTGAATAATAAAACAAATTTGAACAAAACATGAAATAAATGTTTAATGCTTATATATATATACACATTATCTTTGCAATTGTGGTGAGGGTGACATAAACAGTACATACAGATGAAGTATGCTTGTCAGAAAAATTGGCTAGATACTGTCCATGTTCTGAAGCATGCAAAAAGGTAGTAACATTTATCGTCCTTCAACTATTAAAAGAGAAATAAAATAAGCAATGGCATTCTACAAAATAATTATTAAAATAGTTAGATTGCTTTAAAACTTATGGTCAAACACTACTCATGCAATATAGAAAATTTTACAATTAAAATTTTTTTATACTCCATGCTTAAATGACCTCACGCTCATGACTTTACATTACCCTGTCCCCAAATAACAATTCATATCGAAACAGTAAATAAAATCCCCCCAAAAAAAAAAAAAAAATATGCAGACATAATTATTCATTTGACTTTTTATATGTAAAATTATTTAAATAGACTCAAGATATTTAAATCAAAACAAATAACTTTATAAACAATATGTTAGGACAACATAACTAAATTAGGTATATTATTGAATTCTAATTTTTTTTTTATCTTAAAAACTATATCTTATCAATAATTAACATCCTGACTTATATATTACATTTGTATTTACTTATTTTAAATTTAACTAGTTAGTCCATTTACAAATTACAAAAAAAAAAAAAAAAAAACTCACTGTATGAAGATATGTCAATCTCTTCCGGCAGTTCAGAAATATTTACATCAAATCTCTCTTGTACCTCATTTAAAGTTTTAGCATCAGTCTCATCAGATGCAAATGTTATGGCTAATCCTTTGGTTCCAAACCGCCCAGCACGAGCTACCTGAGATTAAAACAGTAAATAGCATAAATACAAAACAATAATTTTATAAACATATTCCTTTATATTAATACAACAATAAGTTTATTAAATTATTGAAGAATGCCCCTTACTCGATGCAGGTAGGTATCTGTATCTTCTGGCATATCATAATTAAAAACAATATTGACTCTTTCAATATCCATTCCTCTGCCAAATAGATTAGTAGCTACCAAAATACGCTTTTGGAAATCTTTAAATTGCTGATACCTTGATAATCTGAAAAAGGAAGAAGACAATTCAATATTTTCTTAAAATTATATTAGAAATAAATTAACTAAGATTTGAAATTGATTTCAAGGAAAGTATTCTATAGAAATGCATACCTATCTTCCTGAGTCATAGCACGATGAATAGCAATAGCAGGAAAGTTTTGTTCCACTAGCAGTTGTGCCAAAGCCATACATCTTGGAACAGTTCTTACAAATATAACAACCTGAAATATTAAATATTGTATATATGTACATTCAAATTTCAATAATTAAATGGAGGTTATTCCTTGGCCACTTTTTTTTTAAATTTCTCCTCTTGTTTTGTATTCAACTATAAATTATTTTCTTCAAAATATTAATTTCGTACACTAAAACTATCATTCCCACTAAACATAAGCATTATATTTTCCGACAAAAATATATTCTTAATATCAATATTAAATTTTTAAAAAGATATGGCATTTTGACTATAGATGGTAATATATGAAAGCCACTTAAATATTCACAACTTAAAAATTATTTTTTTGAAATAGGCATTTTCCACATAAAAAAGAGTTCTTTAAAACTTAATAAAGTTTTTATATTACAATAACAATGATATAATTTTTATTCAAATTATATTAATATTAAATAATGAAACATAGATACAAAATTACCTGATTGAATTCAAGAAGATCTAAAAGTTCAAACAATTTTCGGTTCTTTTCATTGTCCTTCAGCTTTACATAATATTGTTGAAGCCCATGAAGAGTAAGTTTAGCTTCATCATCAACATATACTTCCATAGAGCTAAAATATCAAGAATCCAAAAATAGTACTTTTACAAAAGCAATAACCAGTAAAAATAAATGCAGGCTTTTTCATGATCATAAAGTTGTTATATTAATTTTAAATTCTTATAAATACTAATTCTTTTATTTAAGATTATATGTAAATAAAATGTATTCAAATATATACTTAAAATAAATTTTGAGAGAAAAAAAACTAGGAAAGAAATTTTTTTTTTTTTAAATTTAAATAGGTTAACTAGCTTTTTAATTACATTTAAGGCTTTTTTAATACAGAAATTTATGAAAAAGCCCATTAAATTTTATCCTCTCCAAAACAATAAAATTAATTTATTAAATTAAATAGCTCTCCCAAATAAAGCTTAATACATCAATATTCATTAAGAAAAATTTTTTAATTCAGATAAATTAGTTTTAACAGATAATTACTTGTATTATTTTTCATTAATAACAATATTCAAGAGTCCACATTCTCTTACATCTTACCAATTAATTAATGATACTTAGAATACAGTGAAACTACATCCTGATTTACAGGATTAAGAATTAACATTACTTTAGAGTGCAATAAATGCTCTTCACAGATTAGTTGTACTTAGCATATGATTAGAATGATTTTAAACATTTTCTAGTTAAAGTTCTATACATTAAACAATCAAATTAGAGCAAAATTAGCACATTTTAAAACATACTTTTAAATCCTATGACACAATTAAATGAATAATGATGTTAATTCAGTTTTATATACAAGAGTGATATGAAAAGTCTTTGTAAAGTTGAGAATGGTATTATCAGCAATATGACTTTTAGTCATATTATGTCAAGCAATCCATCAAAAAGCATTAATCTATTTCAAAAAGAATTGAATATTTTTTTATTTTTTTTGGATTTGATCAATACTTTATTTTAAAGCCAAATCACCAAAGGAAAGCTTGATATGCATTATGGTATATCTGCATATGCAATTACTTCAATTTTTAAAATGATATTCATCATTGAATAAATTCCTGATAGTAGATGAATAATGAAATTAAGCAAGACTGTTACAGTAGCCATCTCATAGAGATACAATATTTGTACAATTAAGTAGTCTACATTATGTAAGACATAATTATTCAAAGTTGATTTTTAAAAAAAAAAAAATTTATGTACCCATTTTAAGAGAATCTATAACACTGCTACCATTTGTAATTATAGATAAAATACAGATACACCATTATATACACAAAAAGAAAATCAGCAACAAAAATTACTTTTTTAAAAAATCAGAAGGTAAGTCATAGCAGTATCACATGGCATGCCATTATTACACCAGCAAATTTCTCTGGAATGCAGACAAAAGTAAAAAAAAAAATTTTTTTTTTTTTAAACTAAGCTTTACATTTGCCTAAAAAGTAAGACCAATTTTTATTTTTTCAAAAACCTTTATTCTTCCAAATTTATTTCATCTCTTTCAAAGTAATCCCCTCCGGACACAACACACTTATGCCAACGTTTTTTCAATCTTATGCATGCTAAAAAGTCATTGGCCGGGATGGCCTTCAAATTGCAAACCAATTCACATTGAATCTCTTCAATTGACTCAAAACAGTGTTCCTGTAGTGGTCTTGAGTTTAGGGAACAGCCAGAAGTCGAATGGTGCTAAATCAGGTGAATACGGTGGTTGTGAAATCATATGGTATTCATTTTTGGAAAAAGTCACGAAGAATCAATGTAGTGTGAACTGGCACATTATCGTGATGTAAAAATCAAGAGTTGTCTTTCCATAAATGTGGCCTCTTTATGCGAATAGCTTCACGCAAATGACGCAGAACACTTAAATAATATTCTTGTTGACAGTTTGCCCTGGCGGAAGGAATTCATAATGCGCCACACCACAGTAATTGAAGAAAACAATCAACATGACCTTAATTTTTGAGCAATTTTGGCATGCAAGGTCTTGCTTCAGCTTTTTCATGATTTTTTCCAGGTCATAAACATTAATCCAAGTATCTTCTATAGTTACGATGCATTTCAACTTGTCCTGATAGTCAGTAAGCATTGTTTCACACACTTCAACGGAACGATATTTTTCCAAAAGTCGTCGCGTCAAAGTATGTGAAACAATGTTTTCGAAATTCCAACATCAGCAGCAAGGTCTCTAATTGTAAATCAACGGCTTGGGAGCACCAAATCTTTTAACTTTTTGGATGTGAGCTTTGTCGGCTGAAGTTGATGGTCGACCAGAGGGCTCTTCATCTTCAACACGTTCTCTGCTTTCTTTGAACTGCTTATACCACTTCTAAACATTTCTTTCCGATATAGGAATGCTCACCGAATGCCTTCTGCAACATTCTATACATTTCTGCAAAATAAAGTTTAATGCAAGTTCTTTGCTCAATTAATTTAAACATTTCAAAAATCGCCGGAATCAGTTTTAACGTCCCACAAAGCCAACCGTAGCTCAAACACCAATAAATATTTTGATGTGAAATTTCACACAGATGTAAAGGGCAGTGCCAACAACCTAAAATAGAGAAAAAATATAAAAAATTGAAATTCCATGCCCGCGAAATTTAAATTGGTTTTACTTTTTGGGCACAGTAATAACCTTTATGTACTTCTCTTTAGCTTCAATTAGCTAATAAAAAAATTATATTCAAAAGATGTGACAAAAAACAGGATAGCTAATAAACAATCATTAAAACTAATTCTATCACTCCAAAAATATCAACAAAGTTTATAAAACAAAAAGAAAATTAAAAAGTTGTATACCAAACAAAATAATTGTTTTCGCATTTACAAAGACATTTCAAAACACCTTTATATATATGCAAGATTTGTTTGTCAAGTTATTCAGAATATAAAATACAAAGAACAATACATAACCATGTTAACTTTTAACATACATTATTATATATGAAGTATATACACATAGGAGATTTAAATGCAACTACATATACACTGAAGTGACAAAAGTCATGGGATAGCAATATGCAAATTTTCAGATGGCAGTAGCATCGCGTAGAACAGGTATAAATGCGCAGTGCTTTCGCAGAGCTGTCATTTCTGTTCAAGTTATTCATGTGAAGAGGTTTTGACGTGATGATGACTGCACGACGGGAATTAACAGACTTTGAACGCGGAATGTTAGTTGGAGCTAGACGCATGGGTCATTCCATTTCGGAAATCGTAAGGGAATTAAACATTCCCAGATCCACTGTGTCAAGAGTGTGCCGAGAGTATGAAATTTCAGGCATAACATCCCACCATGGACAGCGCAGTGATCGACCGCCTGCACTTAACGACCGAGACGTCTGCAAAGAGTCGTAAATTCTAACAGACAAGCAACACTGCGTCAAATAACCGCAGAAATCAATGTGGGACGTACAAGGGACTTGTCTGTTAGAACTGTGCGGAGAAATTTGGCATTCTTGGGCTTTTCCAGCAGAAGACCGACTCGAGTGCCTTTACTGACAGAACGACATCGCTTGCAGCGACTCTCGTGGGCACGTGAGCATATCGGTTGGTCCCTAGATGAATGGAAAACCGTGGCCTGGTCCGATGAGTCACGATTTCAGTTGGTAAGAGCTGGTGGTAGGCTTCGAGTGTGGCGCAGACCCCACGAAGCCATGGACCCAAACTGTCAGCAAGGCACTCTTCATGCTGGTGGTGGCTCCGTAATGGTGTGGACTGTTTTTTCATGGCATGGACTTGGTCCTCTGGTGCGACTGGACCGAACATTGACTGGAAATGCTTATGTTCAGCTACTTGGAGATCACTTGCAGCCATTCATGGACTTCAATGTACCCAAACAACGATGGGATTTTTATGGATGACAATGCGCCATGTCACCGGGCCACAACTGTTCGCGATTGGTTTGAAGAACATTCTGGACAATTCCAACGAATGATCTGGCCACCTAGACGCCCGACATGAATCCCATCGAGCATTTATGAGACATCATCGAGAGGTCTGTTCGTGCCCAAAATCCTGCACCATCAACGCTTTCACAATTATGGACGTCTATCGAGACAGCATGGCTCAATATTCCTGCAGAAGACTTCCAACGACTTGTTGAGTCCGTGCCACGCCGAGTTGCTGCACTTTGCCGGGCGAAAGGAGGGCCGATACGATATTAAGAGGTATCACATGACTTTTGTCACTTCAGTGTATAATCCAACTCGAATGTTTTAATCTAATGGCCATATTTTGAAAAAAACACACAGAAATTTTTTTAGAGAAAACTATTCAAGATTCCATACATATATAATAAGTACCAAAATGTCTTTCCATTCATATTAATCTAACACAATTAAAAAAGAATTCTTATTAAAATTTAATAAGTTATTATCAGGGTACATTTTAGTCAAGCCTGCAACAAACAATTCATTTTGATGCCCAAAACTTTTTTAAAATGCTTTTTTTTTTTTTTTAGTGACATGCACAAATATCTTCATATTTGTCTACTTTGAGAAATCTTGATATAAATTTAAATGAATGAAACAGAAATGTGTATAGTGAAAATTTCAGTTTAATCATACCAGGAACTACAAAAATAATTTCTACTGAAACTATTTGTTTACTTTATTTTGTAGCTAATATTTTTTTTTTTCTTAATCAAATAACAAGTAATCAATATTAAAAAATTAAATAGAAGCTTTGAAAAGTAAATAAGGTAGATAATAAATTTCATACTGAAATAAAGAAATTAAATCAACCAACAGATATTAGTTATCATAAGAGAATATTATTAGTTGATATCATAAGAGAACATGTTTTATCACAATTTTTATCCAGAACTTAAATATGCAATGCTAAATGATGATTTCAAGTATATGACTACATTACATTTCCTTATATTCTACATTACATAATAAACTTGCTTCATTAATTTTATATATTTTTCACTTCTTAAGCAAAATAAAGTCTGGTGAAACTTCCAATCAATTGAAAACAGTATCTAAATTTCTAGTTTCTATTTGATAAACATATTTCAGAAGCCATAAACCTCATAACAAAACATGTTCACACATTAAGTCGATATAAAATACAGTAGCTTACATTAAAAATAACTTTTATGTAGTTATAGTATTCTAAAAGATTGAGCACAGTTTACAGTGTTTTTAAAGTACTGAAATAATGGTTTTAAGTCAAAACATAAATTAAAATTTGAAAAACAATTTAATTTCTTTTTTTAAAAAAATTCACTCCAATTTTAAGAATAATGCATCACTTAGAACAGTGATTTAATTTTTTTAAAACAACCAACTTAAAAATTCTGCAAATTAGTGTGCAATTATTTTTTCAGTAAAAAGTTTTATATCATGATTTCTCAAAGTCATTGATATTCTGTAATACAGAAATTTTCTACCCCCATCCATATATGTAATTTTAATTTAAATATTTGATGTATAAACAAGTAACATAATATATAAACAAGTTATTTAAAAAATAAACATTTAAAATGCAAGTCAAAACATTTTGATTAAAAACAATATACATGAAATACCATTGAATTTCAATCCCTTAACTTTCAATTGCGATTGAATAAAAAAAAAAAATTATAAATGTTTCAATATTGTTTTTTTTTAAATAAAGAATTATACAATAAGGTAAGGGATTAAAAACTTGAATATCTACTGGTAATTGCACAATCATGTCATTAAGCAACCTCAGACCTGTCAAATTCCAAAAATGTAAATCTGTACTTAAATAGAATTTTACGAGTACACTGAAAGCAAATAATATGCTATCTTAATTATGATAAACATCAACATATTAATATACTTATAAAAGGAAACATTATCAATATTTAGAGTAAAAATTTGAAACAGTTCTTTAATGTTTTATAATTCAATTTTATAGAAAATAAGAATGAGATTATCTTTCTACCACATACTGCAATAGTATTTTTAATGTTTTAATAAAGTAGTAGTTCTTTGGAAATTTTCAAGCATTTTTCTTTATAATCTCATAATGCACACAACTAGAGACAATATTGAAATCATATTTCTTTCATACTCTTAATTGCTAGCAAAAATCAGGCACAGATTGACCTTTTTTTCACTCATAACTCTAAAAGGGCAGGAAAAAAATTAGATAGCATTACTTATGAAAAATATTGTAACATAGCAAAAATTAATATTAAATTTAATTTTTACAGCACTACATTTTGATGATTTCACAAAAGTGTATAACAATTGACAGATCTGCAATTTGCATAAGAATCTTATAATTTATTTTATGTTTTCCATCAAACATAAGAGAATTTATATTTACATTAAAATTTTAATATAAATAGATTTTAATATAAATAGATACCAATTAGATATGTTTTATCCTTTTTAAACAAAAATTAACATTACATAAAAATTTAGAATAAATTTTTATGTAACATTAATTTCTATAATTTATAATTATGACAATTACACATTTAAAAATAATTCTAACTGCAATTACCAGTTTCAGATAAGCTTACAAACTTCATAGAAACAGTCAAAAATAAGAATACTGCTTGCATATTACAATACTGTTAATATCAACAGAAAATAATACAAATTGCTATGTACTGTAACTAGGAAATCAGCAATTTCATCAATATTTAGTTATTTTTTTATGTGAAACACAAAGCAGTTACCAACCATAAATAAAAGTTTCTTTTATTATACCACAAATTATCCAAAACTTATATAACTCAACAAAGGAAAATTTTTTTTATCATAATTCAACTAAAACAAATCAATATTAAAACTATGTTGATGCTTTAGTTAGACACTAAAAACAAATTATAGGATATTCGAAGGAAGAAAATATGAATAATTTTATCGTTACAACATATAACCCTGATTGCAAAACTCATTCCTTTTTTTGAACCATGAATTTTGTAATGTATAAGTAATTACAATAAATCTGTCCCTGAATAATTCAACTAAAAAAAAAAATTTTTAATGCTTGCTTAGAAAACTTATAAATTATTGTCAAATTGGCTGCATACTTTGTGTTTAATAAAATTGAAATCAATTCCCCTCAAAAGCAACTCAATAAGACATCTTTTCTTTATGGCTTCTACACAAACCCAACAATACATCTGAATACTTCTAATTCACTACATAAACCGTTGCACAGTAATCCTTAAATTTAAATTTACCACGAAGTAAAGAAGCAGATAACAGTACAAAATTTCCATTGCTGTAGTAATATCGATGAAAACTACCAATGCTGTCCCTTATTCTTCACATCCAAAACAACTATTCAAATTATAATCAACAATTACTCAACTACTATAATTGATTCTAACCAGCAACTAACAAGACTATTATATTATCTTTTGTCCTATAAACAACCATACCAAACATCATGGAAGCAAAAGACCTAAAACTACCCTATATAACCTTCCCTCCAAAATTTAAACCTAATCGCAGACAAGCACACACAATCCACTACCTCCATATCTAATCCAATTTCCTCAGCCTTCCTAAAATAACCACATCCGACCTGTCTCAAAACCTTAACTCCAACACAAAACACCAGCTTTTTTATAGCAACCTTTAACTTCCATTTAATAACATTCCTTCATTGGAACACATTCATGAAAAAAAAAATGTAACATCAAAATGGAATTCACAAAATTTGGCTCTGCAAAATTCATGTAAAAAAAAGTCTAAAGAATAGAACACATTAAAAGAATAATAGACATAAAATTTATAGTAAAAATATATACAAAAAACATGAAATGAAAAAGATTTCAGAAAATTTTTAAAGTAGAGGGTTTTAATTACATCTTGCATGAATTTCTTGCACACAGGGCGAATTTCTTTGCTCAACGTAGCACTGAACATCATTACTTGCTTCTCATGAGGCGTATTTCGGAAAATTTCCTGCACATCTCTACGCATATCTAAAATATTTTTTAGATGTTAATAAAAGAAAAATTGTATCTTAAATAAAAATCTTAATTAAAAATATATCTTAAATAATTAATATTTATATACAGCAGTTTAAAAAAAAAATGAAGTATTTAATTTAAAACAATTGATAATTTCACTTACTCACATAATTCAACAAACATTTAATAAAATATATTATGTTTAGAAATAAACTGTAATTTTTTAATAACTTAATTTACAGAAATGTTGCAAGACAATATGAGTATTAAGACTGAAACAGTTTCAAGGCTGATAGAGCAGAAACAAAAAAAATTGAAACTAGTACATGATGTTCCAACAGTGAAGCATAGTGGCAGAGGAATCAGTTTGCCGATCAATATTGGCTATTGGCATTGAGAAATTAACCTCGAAGATTTTAATGGATTCTTTATTTGAAAATGTATTGTTAACAGTTTAAAAAATAGTGAATATTTTAACTTGCAAACAATCCAAAACATGATTCCTTTACACAGCTCCATACACTGTTTGTTCCTATTTGAACACTTACCAAGACAATGGATTCAATAAAAGGATTAGAAAGTATACTATTCACAAAAGTCTCCTTAAAAATGTATTATTCTGAATATGATCTAAGATTAGGCCAGATACCCAATTTTTTTTTCTTTCAATCTCTAGAAGATTACAAGCTTCCAAAGATTCACAAAGCCACATTGCAAAATATTAAATTATTTTTAATTGCTTAAGTTATGCTAAGTTTTCATTTTTCTCGAAGTGTGTGCAACACCTACGTGTTGGATGATTTTTAAAAATAATTTTTTTGTTTACTCTTTTTTGATGGTTTACAATAAGTTCTGTAACAGACTATAATTTAATGAAGAGATTAAGAATTTTTAATAAAAGAATAGTCACCTAAAGCTTCCAGCATTTTATCACATTCATCTAAAACAAAGTGCTTGATATGGCGCAAAATCAATTTCTTGGATTTCACCAAAGCTAAGATTCGTCCAGGGGTTCCAACAACAATATGAGGACAGTTAGACTTCAATACTTTTTCATCATTGGCAATGGTCATTCCACCAAAGAAGACACCTACTCTGATAGTAGGCATATACTTGGAAAAACGTTCATATTCCTTAGAAATTTGAAAAGCTAACTCTCTGGTGTGGCACATCACCAGAACAGAGACCTTAAAAAAAAATCAGAAGGTTAAAATATAATTAAAATTATTTATCTTAACTAGTAAAGAAAAAGTCATATACTTAAGTCATAAAAAGGCTTTAATCAAAAAAATTAAACTTAAGTCTAAATTATATATAGTTAGAAATTTCTTAGCAGAACACAACTGAATATTAATATAGAAACACCCTTTTTTTTTAATTCCACGATTTTACTTCACTTTATTAAAATTTGAAGCTAAAGGAAGTTTTTCATGAAATTAAGGATCATCATCAAGAACTAAAATTCCAATGTTACTTGATGTTAATTTTATGTGTTGCACATTTTGTAATGGCAAAAAAAAAAAAAAAAAAAAAAAAAAAAAGAACAATTGTATTGGCAAGAGCATATTCACCTCCTTTTATGTAATGGTCATATAATAAACAAAATGTTTAGCCTTTGGACAATATGAAAACACCAAGCATTTGACAAAAACCATTTTTACTTTATCTATGACATATCTATTGAAGAGTACCCTTCACAGGAAAAGTTAATACAACTGAAAACTATGATTTCTTTATACAAATAGGTGACCATTTCAAGCACTTTTCACTTAATGAAAAATTAAAAAATTAAACTTATTGTTACAAAATGGAAATAAAATTGGACTTATGTTAAGAAAAGAAAATTATAAAATCTACTATACAGTTTTCTATGGAACTACAGCTGAAAAATATTTAACAAGAAAAAAGTTGACAAACAGATTCTTCAGAATAAAGCATTTACAAATTATATATAATTCTAAAGGTTTGAAAATAAAAAGACCAGCTTAAAAGCTTGAAAATAGACCAAGACATTTGTTAGAAAGGTCATAAAAATATTAAATATTTAATGATAAAAATTGATACAATACAAAGTTAAAAAAATCCTTCAATAACTATAATTTAATGTGAAAAACATAATTATCTAATTCAATAATGTAAAACATCTACAGAATTTATAAATCTTTTAAGTCATTGTCCTGAATTTTAAAATTAATCAAGCTTAACATGGTATTAGATATATTTTAAAAACAATGATAATTTAGTTGATATTTATAATAATACTTTTCATCGAAATTTACAACTGTGAGCATATAAGAAACAAATTATATATGAATTCTATTGATTCATTTTCTTTTAACAAATCAAGGCACATCAGCAAATTCTTTTTTTTAGTGTTAAATTTGAAATGTCTTCAGCCATTTATATTTTTTTATCGACAAGAATGTCAAAACCATATGCATACATATAAATCAGAACCAGCATAAGATTGATTTATAGAGCAAAAGCTTGTAATTAATGGCTAGCCTGTCTTGTAAGATAAGTTAAAATAAAAGCATAGTTCAAATAAGCAAAATAAACAGTTATTGCACTTCTGTAAATATGATACAATCACATGCTTAATAATTCTGAGGATTACTGCATTATTAGAATATTAGTAATGTACAACAAAAAGGATATAAAAAACATAAGTAATAAAACTAAATAGTCAATTCTTATTTCAAGTATGTTAAGAATGTATGTTGCTCTAGTTGAAGTTATTTAATAACTACTAAATATTCTAAATTAAAGTTATTAAACTTTAATTTTACACACACATACACAAAGAAAAAAATCAACCAAAATTAATATTGATTATGGATTTAAAAATATGGTGCTTTATTTCTATATAATATCAATTCATTAAATCTTTGGAGCAAAACTTATTGGATTTTTAAATTTCTGCCGATAAATGCACTAACCTGGTTATCAACTGGATCCAATTGTTGCAAAGTGGCCAAAACAAACACAGCTGTTTTACCCATACCGGATTTTGCTTGACATAATATATCCATTCCAAGAATAGCTTGAGGAATGCACTCATGCTGAACTATAAGAAATAGATGAAAATTGCTATATTGCAACATCAAAAATTTTTCTTAACAAATAGAATTTAAAATGCATACTAACTTACCTTCAGATGGATGTTCAAAACCACAATCAACAATAGCTCTTAGAAGTTCGGGTTTTAACAAAAAATCTCTGAAACCCGAACTGTGAATGGATACATAACCACCTGCAGGTTTTTTTGATTCACTTGAAGCATCTGGGGCGGTCTGTTCCTGTTCATCTTCATCCTCATAATCCAATAATTCAGCATCATTTTCAGCCATTTTAAAACTGGAAAATAATATTAAATTAATATATCGTTATGTTCTAGTCTAAATAGTATCAAAATATAAAAAGCTCAAGCTTAGCAGGCCTATAAAATGATAATTAAGTGTATAAAAATTAAACAAAGATTTTAAAAACATAAATAACTTGCGGTAATGTAACAAAATGGCTCTTGTCAACAATGCCGGCAAACAGAAAATATAAGCAAAAAATAATACAATCAAGAATAATGAAAATATGATTCTAAGAAACTGATTATTATATACAATTACTAATAAGTAAACAAAAATTACCTAAATCGATGATTAAAATAGATTTTTTACCTAGATATATAACGGCTCAATTTAGCTTGTACCACAAGGTAATAATGTGAAGGAAAGGAGAGTGGCAACAAAGCCGGAGATTTGATTCGCGAACGACATTTGCCAGATATTTTTAACTACAAAATAAATAAAAATGATACCATCAACTACCGAACTGATTGAGATGAAATATATGTTATTTTTAAATTGTTCATTGACTCTTTATTTAATTCTGATTTTTAAAAGAATGACTGAAATTATTTTTGTGTTCTTTTAATAAACTAAAAGTGGAAATAATGAAAGAATAAATTTTACAATTTTGTATCTCATTGCACAATATATTAACGTTTTGAAATTAATCTTAGTGATTTCAGAAAAATTCGTAATTAAATAGATGATAACGAAGATGAAATGATTAAAGACAACAAAAGGAAAGAATGACGAATTGTTATTGTTATTGTAGATTATTACGGAGATCCTTGGCCGCGTAGCGGCCACTAGCTCCTTCTTTGTAAAATGTTGAAACAGCGGTGGTCTCATGCCCTTTGAGTTAATAAGCAAAATAGATAATTAAATGCCCTTTTTTTTTTTTAAAAGAGAATTATTTATTTAATAAAATTATAAAATGAAAAATATCAAAAATGTAGATGTTGATGGAATCAGTTGCATGTAATAACACCGAATGACAAATTAGGAGAAAAGCGAACTTTTTTCGTCTAGGCAGTTGTAAGGAATTAATTTAAAATATTTAGAACAGTGCGAGGTCTTTTGCTATGTTTGCGGGAAGAAATATAATCGTAATTTTGTAGGATATTTAATACAGGGTTATTAATTTTTCGCATATCATTATAGAATTTAGTAGAAATTTTGTGAACAAATTGTCTTAAACTTGGAATCGAGAGAGCTCGTCTAATATCGTCATTACGAAAGTACCAGGGTGAATTCGTTAACATTCTGAGAGTTTTGTTCTCAAGCCTTTGAATAATTTCAAAATTTGTACGCGCTACAGAACCCCAAACTGGGCTTGCATAAGCTAATACTGGACGAAGATAAGAGAGATATATTAGAATTTTGAGATTAAGAGGTAAAGCTGAATTTCTATTGATTAAAGGGTAGAGAATTCTAAATTGGGTATTGAATTTATTTCTAAGGTTGTAGAATGACGAATTGAGAGCCAAGTTATTTAGTAAAATTTTATTAGTTATTTAGTCTTTGGCCATTTCTGTTACTGAGCTTCGCAAATTTGTTAATAAAAACTTCTAATTATCTTCCTCAGTTTTAATAATTGTTCTAGATACTATAATGCCAGTAAAAAAAATTAAATTGTGGCATACTCAGCAAGAAAAAGCCACTTCATTTTTTTTATGAACCCTGTTAGTGTCGGAATAGCTTTTCATTTACTCGTCCGACAAATTCCTGTAAAAATCTGTTGTTTGTGAGCAATGCAAAGGTCCTCATACTCTATTGTCTTGTACTTCAGATTTTCTTAAATGTGGTGGCAATGCAAATACAGCTAAGGATATAAGATACTGCAAGAAAAAGGAGAAGAAAAAAAATTTTTAAAATTCAAAACTTCAAATTGTCTATCTGTCGATTATTGTCAAAAATTTTCTAGAAGTCTCGATGCAGAGAGGGTCATTAAGAAAAAAAAATCGAAGGAGAATTCAAGAACAAAGAAAGAATTCTTGCAATAGATTTCTACCGAGAGAGAGGTCTGTTTTGGGCTGAGTCTAACCAAAATTGACGCTTAGGTTAGTTGATGATGGCATCGAGACTTCATCTAATTGTTTAATTAATTATTGTGAGAAGAGAATACTGGTCTTGTTAAACTTGAACTACTACGTTGATAGTAAATAAAAGTGTATATATTTTATAAAACTTCTGAAAGCAGTTATTTCTGCGTGAAAACAACAAACAACATGGCAGATACAATCCGCCAGAAAGCTGAAATAAGCAACTTTTGTTTGTGTCTCTGGACAAATCTTAAGGCACTCTCACTTTTTTTTTTTTTTTTTTTTACTTAGTGGATATTTGTGGAGAACAAATAGTGTAAAAATGTTTCAAGGAGTCAAAGAAAAAAAAAGATAACCAAGTCATAGTGGATGAGTTACGGAAAATATCTTAGATTTAATGAAAGTTGTTGAATTTAAGAGTTTAATTTTGGAAAATGATAGCTATAAAGAAGATCCAGGGTTTGTGGAAAAGTATGTAGTATCTTTTATTGAGAAGAAAAATTAAAAGGTTTCTTTTATCGCTCTACGGTCATCTTGTGCGCATGAGGGCTAAACAGACCGAGACCAACAGTTTAAAGTGGATTCCTAACCACTAACAAGCATCCATGCCACCGCCAGGATTCGAACCTGAATCTTGTGGCACCAAAGGCCAGAGCACTAGCCAATTGTCCATCAGATCAGCATATCATAGAGAAACCTATAAAATATTCTTGAAAATATCATTTAATAAATTAAAAAATCTACAGAATAAATTAATTTACTTTATATTATTATACTGTATTATTTTAAAATTAATAAACGATTTAATATTTAGCTTCAAAATAATAAATCGTTTATTTTAGTTAGAAATAAAAAGACTGATTATGATTAATTTATGGAATTACATTAAGGATAAAAAAAATATTGACTCTGGGTCAAAATAAAAAAAAATAATCTTTGAAATAAGCAATATCTATAACATTATATGTTTAATTTTTGGTATGCAGAGCAGATGAATAATAATAATAATAAATGATTATTTGTAGGCATTTATTTATTTTGCAGATTTTCTTAAAATAATGATTGATTACAGGCAAACATTTTATAATTATAACCGTACTTCCTCCTATACGCTGCCAGAGCGCCCTCTATGGAGTTTAGAAGAAATGGCGGAGAAGTTAAAAAACAGACCGAGACCAACAGTTTAAAGTGGATTCCGAATCACTAACAAACATCCATTCCACCACCAGGATTCGAACCAGAAGCCTGTGATATCAAAGACCAGAGCGCTAGCCAGTTGGCCACCGGGCAGCAAAAATTAAAGGATGAGAGACAAAATAATGATAGGTTTGAGATTCTATAGTCAGTTGAGAATTAATGTACGTATATTATCGCTTCCTTGGAATTATTTTTAACTTTGAAGCTTGCTTTTTCTATGAAAAGGGTACCTCAAGAATTAAAAGGTGAAATTTTGTTAAATTTGTTATAAGAGATGGCCTTAATATCCCAGTAAATTTGAAAGACCAGGTAATCAATTGCAATTTTTCATTTGGCGAACCAATGGTCAAGTACTTAAATTATTAGTAAGAATATCAGCAAAAAACTTGGGATTTTAATTTTTGCAGAGAACAGCGATGTTTTTGCAAAGATTTCAGAAAGAATTTTATTATTTATAGGAATATCTGAATATATATATATATATATAGCAAAAATGTTCTTTAAGAAGGACTGCGTATTAGTTATTTTAACAGTAAACTTATGGTCGGTAAGATAAGGGTGAATAAGTTTAATTTAGGTTGGATGAAAATGCAAAGTGATAAAACTTAAAAATAAGACCAATAATCCGGACCGAATCAAACGCTTTTTGTATATCTAGAAATACGGCCTCCGTGTTTTCGTTATTCTGTAAATCTGCAGCAATGTACTCGATAATACGAAATTGATGAATAGTGGAAATGGTTTTCCGGATTGCATATTGCTCTGGATTAATGATGTTACGAATAAAAACCAACTGAATAAGTTTAAATATAATAGTTTTTGTCATTTTGCTAATAGCAGACAAGAGAGAAATCGGTCTGTAATTGTTTGGGTTCGTAGGGTTCTTACCAGGTTTCAGAATGGGGATGATGACAGCAATTTTCCAATTTTTAGGAAAATATCTAAATCCAGAATTTTGTTAATAAGGTGACATAGTGATAGGCGGAAATAGATAGGGATATTAGATTTTCTTCATACATTTTATCTGAGTAATTTTTAAAAGCTTCTAATATTTTTATTTAATCTATTTAGAACGGTTTACTATCAGGATTACAAGAATTTAGTTGTTGTTTTTTATTGCAAATTTTAATAAGCTGTTTTACGTTTGGATGACTTCTTGGTTAGAATTTAATATAATTTTAGATGAACTTTTGTGAGTCTCAATTATATGATTACTAAAATTATTAATTTCCTGCTCAAGATCAAGGGTGTGTAATATTAGGCAGATGCATTTTTTTTATGCTTTTAATAATTTCCCAGTCATTTTTTACAACATTATTGCTTGGTGGTACATAAAAATAAAATTGTAAGGAAATTTTTTACCGGGATTGTGATCTGATTATTATTATTGTAGATTATTACGGAGATCCTTGGCCGCGTAGCGGCCACTAGCTCCTTCTTTGTAAAATGTTGAAACATAGCGGTGGTCTCATGCCCTTTGAGTTAATAAGCAAAATAGATAATTAAATGCCCTTTTTTTAAAAAAAAAAAAAAAAAGAGAATTATTTATTTAATAAAATTATAAAATGAAAAATGTAGATGTTGATGGAATCAGTTGCATGTAATAACCCCGAATGACAAATTAGGAGAAAAGCGAACTTTTTTCGTCTAGGCAGTTGTAAGGAATTAATTTAAAATATTTAGAACAGTGCGAGGTCTTTTGCTATGTTTGCGGGAAGAAATATCATAATCGTAATTTTGTAGGATATTTAATACAGGGTTATTAATTTTTGCATATCATTATAGAGTTTAGTAGAAATTTTGTTAACAAATTGTCTTAAACTTGGAATCGAGAGAGCTCGTCTAATATTGTCATTACGAAAGTACCAGGGTGAATTCGTTAACATTCTGAGAGTTTTGTTCTCAAGCCTTTGAATAATTTCAAAATTTGTACGCGTGACAGAACCCCAAACTGGGCTTGCATAAGCTAATACTGGATGAAGATAAGAGAGATATATTAGAATTTTGAGATTATGAGGTAAAGCTGAATTTCTATTGATTAAAGGGTAGAGAATTCTAAATTGAGTATTGAATTTATTTCTAATGTTGTAGATATGCGATCTGTAGTTAAGTTTACTATCAAGGATAATTCCTAAGTACTTAGTTTCTTTAGACCAGGTGATATAATTATTGCATATTTTAATATTAGGAGGGTTATAGGATTTTTGCAAGTGAAAAGAACTGCTTCAGTCTTGTCCACATTTAATTTTATCTTCCAGTTAATGAGCCATTTTTCTAAATCAATGATATAATTTTTGCAAATTGTCCTGGATAGTGCAAGTTTTTCGGCCTTGCGTTAAGATTGCAGTGTCATCAGCATAAAGATTAATTTTGATATTGTTCTTTTGTGGAATATCGTTGTGATCTGATTTAAGCTCAGAAATCGAAGCGATTTCATAAAAAAAAAAAAAAAAAAAAAAAAAGAAATAGTGGAGAAAAAGTAAGCAGAGGTACTTTTTGTTTTTATGTCAAAAATAGCATTCATCATCACGAATTTCATTCTTCCCAATTAGACGGAGCCCAGACTGCCATAATTCAAAAATATTTTAGCAAATCTCCCCGTCATCATCGCTTTAGTGTAAATATTCCAGGCCGTTTACCGGTAGAGGATATTGACAAACTTCTTCGATTAGGACCTAATGTCATCGCTGCTGGTGATCTTAACGCTCTTCACAAAAGTCGGAACACCTGTAAAAGGGTGAATTATTTCATTGTATTGTTACATTCGTAATTGTTGTTTTTTTCTTTCTAATGCAACTGGCAAACACAGATAGCTTGGTCTTTGGATGCCTTAAGGCAAGTGCTGAAGAGGCGTACTCACTACGCATTACCCAGGGGGCGCGTGTAAGTTGAAGATAAGCCACGGACGCGGAGTCACAATGCCCCCGCAACGCTCAACGATCCCATTAGGACCGGGACCTACTTTTTAAAGTGGATTCCGAACCACTACAAACAACCATGGCACCACCGGGACTCGAACCGAAATCTGTGGTACCGAGCGCCAGATCGCTAGCCACTCTGCCATTCAGGCCCCACATTCGTAATTGTAAATTGAACAGTTGCATTCATAATCAGTGATAAGTGAAAGTTGTTGCCGCAGGAGGTGTTGTGGAAAAAGAGGAATGAATGATTGTTAGAAGGCGCTGCGACGCCAAGTTAATTAGGCGAAAGAACTGCGAGTTTGAGAGCGTGCTTGGAAAGCCAGAGAGAGGTAATGTTAAAGGTGTGAGAGGTATATTGAGAGAAATTAAGTTTTATGGCATTAGAGATTAGAATGTGTGGCATTACTATTAATTTGTAAATATTGTACAAAGTTTTTAATATTCTTAGTATGTGTAATAAAATAGTAAAGAATTCAAGAGAGCTGATTTATTTTGAACCAACAACAACTTAACAACTTTGTGAATTAAAAGAACCCTAAAGTTGGCGAATTCATTTCTTCTACGTGTTTTTCGCCAGGTGTTGAGGAGTTATTTTGGATCTTAATTTTCAAAATTCTCTGCAACGGAAAAAATGCTGGCTATCCATAAGTATTAAAAATTCAATAGATTTTAGTAGTTTTAAATTAACTTTAATTTTCTTTTCTTATTAAATTAATCAATTAATTTTAATTTTTTCAATTAATCATTCTTAATTTTAATTATCAGTAGCTTAATTTTTGAAGTATTCTTTAATTAATTACAGAGTGACTGGCGCCATCCTGTAAATAAAAAAATAAACTTCACACTCAAATATAACATGCCAGGTAAATTACGATGGGAGTTATGCTAACATACTAATATTTTGCCAGCTTTTCTCTTTTATTAATTTTTATTATTTTATTTAATTTTTGGTGTTCTGTTTAATTTTTATTCTTAAATTTTCTGTATTTAACTAGTTTGATGTAATCACATTTTGTGATTAATATATTTTGTGTGGGAGGAGCTAATGTTTCCAGTTCGGTAAGGTTGGTGAAATTAAAAAGATGAACGTAAAATAAAAGATGAAAAGTGACTAATATTATGATTACAATTCCACAATGTGTGATGTGCATTGAAATCGTCGAAAAGACTAATAACAGGGTCGAGTTAAATTAAGGTTTCTAGATCAAGGATATAAAGGGTAGAATATGAGTTGGTGAGGGATATGAGTGGTGAGGAGAGATATAAAGGGCAGCAATGATAACAGGTTCCCTGTTAAGTAAATTCAGGAGATTTAAGTGGCTTCGATGAAGTTTAATAGAAGAGTAAAAATATGATAGAAGGATAAAGAATATTTAATAAAAATTGAGTCCCACCTGTAGCCTTTCCATGAGAGAAAATATCTTTATTGTTCTTGAGGCAATCGTTGTTGCAAAATAGAACTTTATTTGTACTTAAACTTGTTTGAGGAGTATTAAGTGGGAAGTATTAACCCTAATGAAATTATTATTTTTATTTAGCTCACTATTTGCGTTGTGGGAAATAATATTTAAACACGCATGCAAATCTCAGGTACAAAATGTCATAGATGGGAGAGAACACGAAATGCGAGCACAATCATCCGAGCAACTTTACACGTAGAAGCAGGGGGTGTATAATACGTGTAGTACATGAAATTCGACTCTTCAAAAGAATCATTTCACGAGCTTGGGGCTCACAGGTACAGCTGTAAGAAAATTTGATGGTAGATTGTAAAGAAAAACAACACTAATGTGTGACCTATATATCGTTTTACATGCGGAGAGAGATCGATACTAATCAGCGCAGAATTACTCAGCAGCTGCGTACGGCAACGGAATAAAAATTGTTGAACTTTACGGCGGCTGGATAACTTCATAGAAATAATATATTTGCCCACCGTTCGAATTCAACATCCTATTGAGAGTTGCCTATTGGGGGACTGTTCAGGGTGATGTAAGAAAAATAAAGCCTGGACATTTCATCCATGGAAGTTTCCATTACAGATTAGTGTTGTTTCAGTATCTAATTCTAAACACAAATTGATACGGAGAAACATAGGGTAGGAACATTATTTTTATCCCACTAATATCAACGAAAGAGACCCTTACAGGAGTTTAGTGTACTTGACTTTGAAGACATTTTGATGATGTGTAAACATCTCTCCGAATTTTTGATGGAAATATTGTTAGATTGTTATTGTCAGTAAGTGATCCACTCTCGCATCCATCTGTTGCGAAGTGCCCTTAGTACAGACGATATTTTTACATACTGAAGATGAGTACTGTTGAAAACTTCTAGAAAAAGAAGATATCACTAGAATGTATTGGGAAGCGTACTTCCATGATGAATGTTCCATAGAACATGAAATGGATGCTTTGCTGGGAGACCTTCCGACATGATTACATCCACCAGAAATAAAATAATTAATGAAACAGATGCTCATTGAGTTTCTAACCGTAATTGAATAATCTAATTTTGAGTATGGATGCTAAATAACTATTGCAGTTAAGTGAAATAATTTCCTGAATCCTTCCTCAAGGACATCACTTTATTCCTTTCACTTCTTAAAGGACATTTGTTTATTGTTCTACTTCTTGGGCGGACAAACATTTGCACCAATGCTACTTTTTCGATAAGACGTTGATTCGTTTTATACCATATTGTATGATTCTATTCATCCCACCCCGTTGTTATGCTTTCTGTATCCTTAAAATAAAAATACTGCCTCTGGATTCTAAATTTTATATCTACCGGAGAAATTCTTTCCAAGTTAAAAAGCCAATCATCATAAAAGTTTATTATACCAATGTATTTATTTTTCCCTTTCTCATTACATATATGACCAAAATGATGCATCGCTAACAAACACATCTGTTTAAATAAAAAATAAATAATTATCGTTACTCTTAAGAATTTTGGCGGAACAGAAATGATTTCTTAAACTAATGGGTTTTCGGTTTAGATATTCCAATTCTTTGCAATATTACTTTAGTGATTTGGATTTATTTTCTTTATAACATTCCCAAATTTGATGTATATATTAAAGGAAACACAGGCTTTACTCTCATAAACAAAGAGGCTTTACAGACAGGGTTTACTCTCATAAGCAATAAGAATTTTTTTTTAACATTATAGCTTTCATAGATAATAGTGATTTCATTGCAAATTTCTTAATGATTAATGCCATATTGAAAGATAGTAGCCAAGATAGTAGGAGATTTCGTCCCTCCTCCTTCGCAGAATCATAAAGAAACCTTTTTTTTTTTTTTTTTTTTTTTTTGCTTTGCCATTCCTGTCCTCTCGTTACTTCTTATTTTAGATTCATTTATCAATTACACTCATGTCCATAAATTAAGGATAATTCAGAATCACACAGAAATTGAACTCTAAAATAAAAATTTCACCTGTAGAATTATCACACACATCTTGAAGAAGAATATGCAAATTACAGGAAACCAACAGATGGCGCTGATAATACGTCAAAATGACGAGTGTAAGAGAGGGGTATATAAGGAATGGTGGCAAAGAAGTAAAATTGTTCACCAGCGCTTTAAAAGCCTTTCAGGGCAATAACCGCATAGTTATGGCACAAAGGAAGCATTTGGATGATTTTTTACGTGGTAGAATTATCGGACGACTGGAATGTGGACGTACCCAGCTGGAAGTATCCGAGAAACTTGAATCGCCCAGAGTGTCATCTCCAGGCTTTGGCAACGATTCCAAGATGATGGTAATGTGAGTAGATGTTACATCACAGGTCGCCCCCGAGTTACAACGCCGAATGAGGACCGGTATTTAGCAGCTACTGCCAAAAGAAACAGACGGAGCACAGCATCAGACCTGTCTCGTCAGCTCTCTTAAGCTACCGGTACAACACTTTAAAGGCAGACCGTGTACAGACGCTTAGGGCACATTGGTCTATATGCTCGTAGGCCTGTCAGATGTGTTCCCCTTACCGCAACTCACTGTCGCCTGCGATTAACATGGAGTAGAGAGCATTGTGGACACCGCAACAGTGGTCTTGTGTGATGTTTTCCGACGAGTCCAGGTTTAGTTTGCAGTCTGATTCTCGCCGGACTTTCATATGGAGAGCGCCAGGTACCCGTTACCACCAAGAGAACACCATTGAACGACACCGTTACGGTGGTGTAGGATGGCTCGTTTGGGGAGGAATTATTCTTGGTTCCAGAACTGATCTGCATGTTCAGAGTGTAACGATGATAGGCCACATCTATCGGGATGTCATTCTGGAACCAAATGTACGTTTGTTTCGGGGCGCCATGGGTGCTGAATTTCTGTTTATGGATGACAACGTCCGTCCTCATCGTGCAAACATTGTAGACGAATATCTTCAATTGGAGGATATCACCCGTATGGATTGGCCAGCATACTCATCGGACTTGAATCCAATAGAGCATGTGTGGGATATGCTTGGCCGACGAATTGCAGCCCGTCAACCACCTTCCACCTGTCAACCGGAACTTCGGAGGGCATTGCTTGATGAGTGGTGTAATATTCCCCAAGATCAGATTGATAATTTGATACTCAGCATGCCTAGGCGTTGTAAGGCCTGTATTGCATCATCCGGGAGACATACTCCATATTAACCAATATACTAACCATGTTATACTGTTTTTTGTAAATAGGTTCTTTTTTGAAATTTGCTCCAGGGAGTAAAAATTGCAATTTTTATTAATTATGTCAAACATATAGTATCTTTTTTGCTCTTTACCTTTTGTTTAATAAATAGACTTTACAAATAAGTCAAATTTGTTTTGCTTCTGTCTCTTTCTTTGCCTGAACTTCATTATCCTTAATTTTTGGATATGAGTGTATTTTGCCGAATAAATATGTTTAATAAATTTAATATTCCTTAATTAAATTAAAAATTACATGAAATATTCAATAAAATAAATTTGATGTGTTATTTTGAATGGTTTTATATAAAAAAGTAATTCTAAATTAATATTTAATAAGAAATATTTTCATAGAGAATTTTATAAAATAAATAAATATTTTAAGCAAGTAATATTTTTTTTATATTTCAAATAAACGATTAGCAAAATATAAAATTTTGAAATAAAACTTCTTTTATCGAGTTTCTTATGTTTGTTTTATCTATCTATACATACATATGAAAATATGTTCGTTTTTCCTTTATGCAAATTCATATTTTCATTATGGAACTTTCAAATTTGGCACGTATAGTCCGCCCACAGATAGCGTTAAATGGTAAACGACAGAAACAGATGAATCGATTACTTTTCAAGTATGTTAATCAGATGCTAGACAAAGATGCATTGAAAGACAAAACGTAACAATTAGTGTAGAATTTACTTCATCTAGTTTTCCTTTTCATATCGAATAATCTAAAATTTTATTTATTAAATGACACAATTATCTTTCAATCCGTTGGAATAATAGACTTGATAATTTTCTTGTCTTCCGATGGTTGGACTAGACGTAGCCTACATAAGACCATCGGCTCTTTAAAACTATGAAATTTCACCAGATTTGAGACCATTAATTTCCTCTATTTAATGTAAGGGTTCTGATAACATTTTTATGAGTGATTTCTATAGATCCTGTCACTCTGAATTCAATCGTAATTTTAATTTTCTTCTATAGCCAACATAAAGCCTTAAAATGGGGGTTCAAGTATGAAATCAAAAAATTTCATTGTACTGTATGCATTACATTAGTTACACTGAGGCCCTCAATACACATTCTTTGAGAGTAAAAACTTAAAAGATTGGCGAGGGATTGATACATTTTTAATTTAAATTTATTATTATTTTTTTTAATTGATGCTGATAGTTTTTCTACAAAAAATTAATTAATGAACTAAAATTAAATTCATTTTTGAATTTTCTAATTATTAAATTTTGTAGTTTCTTATTATATTAGGCTTATTTCAGCTAGCAATCTATTTATTATTAATATAAGTGCACACCCACTGACTGATTATCCTAGAATCTGAGTATAATGCTCCGGGAAGCAGCACATCGGTGGGTGTGTACCAATTACAGTACAGTACAAAGCAGCCTTCCATTGAGCATGATGCCAAATATTTCCCAGGATTACCCTTTTCAGAAGGAATTTCCCTCAATCACGACCAGCAACAACTACTAAACAAATTACTCCTACAAATTAATCTCGAGGGACCACCTTTCCAATACTGATACTAAAAAGAATCCTCCTATTTCTTCTAAAAATATTTCTCCAACCTATCGTTTGCAGACATCACTGCAAACAAGAAAAACAACTCATAAATTCTCTCAGAATTCTTGACCACTTACTCTAACAATTTTGACATGTCTTCAATCCTGAATTACTGAACCAAGAAAGAGTCAACGGCCACTTACTATTAAAAGCCCTCCGAGTTGCACTCACTGCTTTTAAAGTAGTAGAAGATATAGACGAAAAATGTTGCAATGTTCTACAATTAGCCCCTATAGCTATAATTTTCTATAGGCTAACTAAAATCATGTTAGCAAAATTAGAATTATAGTTTGTATTCTAAAAACAGTCAATACTAAAACACAGAATCAGAAATAAGGAGAAATTCTACACATATGAATAATAAACAAACATAATAAGTAATTTACAAACTTAAAAATGGTAGGTGAAAAGGCCTCATAAGTGGAATAGCCTAGGGCCTCTTTTCATCTAAATCCGGCCCTGGTCTTCACCACATTTGAGACATCGGATTTAACGACGACTATTAAGGCAGACAAGCTATTCATGCTTAGCGTAGTTTTGTTTTTTGCCACATGAAACAATACTATTGTTTAAAATACACCCCGAGTGAACCTGTGTTTATGTTTTTTTAGTTTTTTTTTTCATAATAAGATTTTATAAGATTAAATTCCCTGAGGAGTTATTTAATGAATATTTTGTTTCGGAGCCCTTTTTTCATTCTTTGAAATTCCATCCAAAGTCTAAAGCAATTTTAAAATCTAAATTATACTTCAGATAACATATACAAATTGAATGGGAAAGAAACTAATATTAAATATCTCGGCTTAATTATAGACAATAAACTTACGTTTCGAGCTCATATTCAAAAATCACAGAAAAATGATGGAAAAATTTAATCTCTCTCTACCACTCATTAATAAATTTTCTAAATTAACTTTGTCAAACAAACTTTTTCTCTACAAACCAGTTCTTAGGCCTATCCTTACCTATGCTGCCCCAATCTGGGGTCTAACTGCCCAATCTAACAAGAAATCTGTACAAATTATTCAAAACAAACTTCTTCGTATCATCACTGGTGCACCCTGGTTTGTCCGCAACTCTACAATTCATCAAGATTTAAAAATTGATTCTATTGACAACTATATTACAAAACTTTCTAGAAATTTCTTCAATACCATTGCTACTCACGAAAACCCTCTCATCAAGGCACAAACTATATTTACGCAATTGAATGGAAAATGCAAGTATCCTTTCTCTACTTCTAAATGGAATCGAAGCATCAAACCACCATAATTTCCTGCTCACTTATCGCTTTTAGATATTTTACTTCAACGCACATTTACTGATCATAAATTTCTTGTTACGTTTTCATCACCGATGATTTACATTTTTCTTACTTTCTTCTTTTTTTTTTTCTCAAATCATATGATTACTATTATCTATTTGTCATGACTTTTCTTTCCTACTGCCTTCACATACCACTGAGTAGATGAACGCTTCGCTATCAGGCACTCGACATCTTTATTCAACAATGATGAGATAACATAATTTTTGAAAATATATTATGTTTTTATATTCTTATTCTTATTATTTGTAAAATTTTGAATATCCCAAATAAATAATTTCAATTGAAATTTTTTTTTAAATAATTTATAATAAATGATTTCAAAAACTGAAGATTAATATATGTGTTAAAAATTTTTTATTAAAACTCATTCTGAAATGCAGCTTTATTGTTTGATTTAGGCAATTCCATAATTCTAAGATGAAACTGTTTTATCATCTTACTTTAAACTTTCATATCTCATCATTGTTGAATAAAGATGTCGAGTGCCTGAACGCGAAGCTTTCATCTGATCAATGGTATGTGAAGGCTGTAGGAAAGAAAAGTCATGATAAATAGATAATAGTAATCGTATGATTTAAGAGAGAAAAAAAGAAAGTAAGAGAAATGTAAATCATCGGTGATGAAAACGTAACAAGAAATTTATGATCAGTAAATGTGCGTTGAAGTAAAATATCTAAAAAGCGATAAGTGAGCAGGAAATTATGGTGGTTTGATGCTTCGATTCCATTTAGAAGTAGAGAAAGGATACTTGCATTTTCCATTCAATTGCGTAAATATAGTCTGTGCCTTGATGAGAGGGTTTTCGTGAGTAGCAATGGTATTGAAGAAATTTCTAGAAAGTTTTGTAATATAGTTGTCAATAGAATCAATTTTTAAATCTTGATGAATTGTAGAGTTGCGGACAAAACAGGGTGCACCAGTGATGATACGAAAGGAAGGAAGTTTATTTTGAAAAATTTGTACAGATTTCTTGTTAGATTGTGCAGCTAGACCCCAGATTGGGGCAGCGTAGGTAAGGATAGGCCTAAGAACTTGTTTGTAGAGAAAAAGTTTGTTTGACAAAGTTAATTTAGAAAATTTATTAATGAGTGGTAGAGTGAGATAAAATTTAGTCCAACATTTTTCTTTGATTTTTGAATATGAGCTCGAAACGTAAGTTTATTGTTTATAATTAAGCGTAGATATTTAATATTAGTTGCCCATTCAATTTGTTGATCAAAAAGGGAGAGATTAATTTATGGTTGTCTGGCGTTTCCTTTTTCGGAAAATGACGGCTTGAGATTTAGAGACATTAGTTACTATGCGCCATTTAGTTAACCAATCCTCTAGGATATTCAGAAAATTTTGAAGAATATTCATGACATAAAGAAAGAAGCACCTTGGGCAAGATCAGCAGAATGTAGAAATGTTAGTGCATTGAGGAAAGTCGTAGGTAAAGATATTGTAGAGAATAGGACTGAGCACGCTTTCTTGAGGTGTACCAGCACTAATACGACCGATTGTGGAGAATTCATTATGAAGTCGAACTTGAAAGGTTCTATTTTTAAGATAATTTGTAATGATAAGTGTGATCCAAGTTGGGAATTGAAGTTTGATCATTTTGTAGATCAGTCCAACTTTCACATCTAAACCTTCTTATAATAACTCGAATTATGAAAAGCTTTTAAATTATGAAATCAAAGGATTACAATTACAGATAAAGTACTGAATATAATTTTTTTTTTTTTTATAAATAATTTCACTTTTTATTGAATATGTTACATGAACATTCTTTAATTGGAACTCGAACTTAAATTTTGTAACTGGACTATTCGTAACCGTTATGCTAGCTGACGCATTGCAGCTAAACATTAGTTTGCTTACATTTTAGTCTGAAAGCATAACATGTGAGTTTATCTTGGGAATTCCTGCATTCTGTACCTTGTGTACTATAAATCCATTTTTTTTCAGTTTCCTGTTTGAATTTCAATTTTATAGTTCGTTTTGTGTTGAATATAGCGAAAATTTTCTAATTATGTGATTGTTCAAAAATACGTGGGAGGAAAAAACCCACAATACCAATTTTCTGACTATGCTTTTCTTGAGGATAATCATATTTTTATTATATCTGTCTTATAGTTACTGTAGAGTTTCATATGAACTAAATGTTCAGGGTGAACCACAACATGGTTATTTTATATCTGTGTTTCTGGGAACACCTCCTCAAACAGTCAATCTGCTTCTCGACACAGGTAGCAATTTTATTGCCATTGCTACGATACCTCCGATGCCTGAAGGTATAAATTATTTTCAAGCAAATAAATCCACAACATTTAGAAATCTAGGTGTAGCATTAGATGTACATTATATTGGGGGATGGTTTCATGGTAGTTTAGCAGAAGATGTGTTAAGTTTTGGAACAGATAAAATAAAATGTACTTTAGCATGTATGCAATTTGTAAATGGGATATTTGAACCTCATGCACCGTTTAATGGTTTACTTGGATTATCATATCCATCTCTTTATGAATCGAATACACCAGTTCAAACTTTTTTTGATATACTAGTTAATGAAACTAGTATTGATAATATTTTTAGTTTGGATTTATGTGGACCATACTTTACTAGTGAAATACAGATGACTGAATGTGGGAAATTCAAAATGGGCTCATCCTCTGAATCATTGGAAAATAACACAATAGTTTACACTCCTGTTATTAAAGAATGGTTTTATGAAGTTATTATTACAGATTTAAAAGTTGGTATAAATCATATACCAATAGATTGCTGGAAAATAAATAAAAAACACTCTGTTGTTGATACTGGTGCAACTGATGTATACTTTCCTAAGGATGTATTTGATTGGACTGTCGGTGAAATCCGTAAACATGTGCAACATGTTATCCATAATAAATTTTGGGTAAATGAAACAACAGCATGTGTGCCTAAGGAAATATTTGACATAAAAATTTTTCCCATCTTTACAATCTCTTTATATCATGAAATCAACAGTACTTTTGATCTTTTGATTTCACCTGAACTCTATCTATTACCAATTGAAAAAGAGAAAAGTATGTTTACTTGTTTTAAACTCTCTTTTGGAATATTTGACAGTGGAGCTTTAATAAGTGCATCAATTTTAAGAGGATTTTTTGTGATTTTTGATCGAATGAACAGAAGAGTTGGATTTGCAAATTCGCATCATTATAATAGAACAAATGGTTTTCCTGGATCAGTAACAGAGCCTAAATATACAAGTCAAAATCTTGAGATGTGTAAGAAAAAGGATGAATCAGATTCATTTAGTCTTTCCCCAATTTTAATTGTGATTTTATTTTTTGCTGTGGTTATGACATTATTATTTTTATACAATCTTATTTCATGGATACTCAGAGTGATTGTGCACCCTGAAGAATGTACTGATAGAAATCATTTAGTATGTGGTTTTTTTTTTTGTTTTTTTTCACTCCTTATTTTTGTACATTTTTCTTTAGTATTATTTAATTCTTACATATATTTCAGAAACATCATTATTACATAATATAATTTATTTTTAAGATGATTAATTTATAGACATTTATTTTTTAACATTTCAATGATCCTTAAATATTTGTTTTTATTTAGTCTAAAACTGTTTACCAATTTTGCATAATTAGAGCTTGTTTTTTATTTAATGATTGTAAATTTTATATTTAATTATATTGACAGTATTAAATGTGATGGATTTTGCAGTTGTATTTTTTCCTGTAGTTATAATTGAGAATGAACATTTGATTTAAAAAAGTTTTATCAAATTATCTTACATACTTAATGATATAAGCAGCTATAATTAAGTTTGTAACCATGGCTAGAATGGATTTCTTATTTATATAAGCATTACTTGATATAAAATTCTACTGTTAAAGTAAGGGATTATAAGATTGATCTTCATATGTATTTCATTACTAGTTTTTCAATATATTTATTTTTACAAGTAGCTAAGTTCAGATGTAATTTTAACAAAATCTGTTATATTAATACTTTATAAATGTGCTAAAACTTGTTTTTTTTTTTTTTTTTTTTTAATGTTGTTAACACTTAATTGGTGGACACCAGTGTAAAAATACGTATTTGTTTATATAGTAATAAGAAGGGTTGGAGATTCAATTTGATTATTGTGATTAATTTAAAATTTTTTTTTTACTTAAATTTTAAAAGAAAATAATAGAAAATTCGAATTAAATCATTCAAATTGGGAATTTTACTATATTTAAATTTTATAATTATTAATTTTGATTTCAAACAACAAAAAAAAAGTTGTCTTAAAAATGTAAGGCATTTGATTTTAATAGTAGAATTTTTTTTTCTGTTTATTAGATTGCATCATTTTGGAAACATGGGAAGAATGGAAAGGGTGAGGTAGAACTTATTCTCTCTCATGAAAGTACAAATCAAATTTCTTTT
Organism: Caerostris extrusa; assembly: GCA_021605095.1. Classification (NCBI taxonomy): domain Eukaryota; kingdom Metazoa; phylum Arthropoda; class Arachnida; order Araneae; family Araneidae; genus Caerostris; species Caerostris extrusa. The sequence continues at coordinate 43,267 of BPLR01002331.1, forward strand.
GATGAAGCCATTTAAAATCAGATATATGCCTGTAAGTGTGTGGCTTATACATCATACATTGTTCAAAATTTAATTCCATAAAACAAAAAAATGGAAAAAATGATGATATATTAAGCAGTTGACCTTTGTTAAACTTCATACCTGAAAAAAAAAAAAAAAAATTTCTTTTTCTTTGAGATTTTTGTCAATAATTTATTATGAAAAAACTTATGTTTTATCTTTTTCCATATTAAAAATTATAATTGGCATAACTTATTTTTAATAAAATATTTTTTTAAATATATTTGGTAAAATTTTTATATTTTTATATTATAATATTTTACCCCTCAAATAAATAATAATTAATATTAAAACAAAAGCAATAGCAGTAATTGAATTTAGATATGAATGAAAAAGTAAAGTATATGTGAAAATAAGAAGACAAAAAAGTTTTAAAAAATCAATTTGTTTGGCCAACGAGTAGCTCATATGATTATAAATTACAAAGAAGCTGCCCTAAAATTGTTAATTTTAATTCTTTATTATGTTATTGTTCAATTATTTTACATGTCAATATATTTCATATCATTATATTTTACAAATTATTAATCGTTATATGTTATTAATAAGTTTAAATGGAAATTTTCCTTATTTTATTCCTGTTCATGTAATTGTATTTATTATAAAAATATATGAAAAGCTTTTTTTTTTTTTATGTTGTTGTAGTTAAGAACTCAAACTTGCAAAAAAACTATTTAACTTATTAATTTATATGAAACTGATACAAGATATTCAGTTTATTTTTTAAATTAATTTCTAAAAAAAATGTTTATTTTCCAAAGCTGGGGAACATCTTTGGGGTAATTATTATCTCCTGGAATAAATTTAAATAAATGGCCCTAATTTTTAAAATTGAGATTTAATTGAAAGAATTAACTTCCGACAAACAAAATTTTTTAACACTGACACATTTATGAGAAAAATCATAGTAATAAAAAATTTAAAAACAAATAGTTATTAAAGAATTTACATCAATTTTATAATCTTAATTTGTCTGAATCGTCTTTTTGTGCACAATTCAATACCTTTTAATGTAACACTAGCTGTAACATTAGCTGTTAATAGTAACTATATGGTAACACAAAGCATTGCAATTGTTTGTTAAAATATCTTAATTTTTTGAAGGATTTTATACTATCAAATATATCTTGTTCTCTTACATAAAACAACCAAAATAATTTTTAAAAGGTATCACAAGACCGGGCTAAGATTATGCAACTTGACTGTTAACTATTGGCAACTGTGTTTACTGTTAATATTTGATGTTTGATATATACTGAAGTTTTTCTGAAGATATTGTGAAAAGAAATTGTTTTTTTTTTAAATCTTTTAATCATTGTCAAATAAAAATTAATAAGTTTTTGAAAATTTAATAAACGATTATTCTTTCTCGAATTGTTGATAATTTTTTTAGTAACTTGTGATTTGTGTCATTTTTATTCAAATTCAAAGAGGTCATATTAAAACTCACAAATATTTTTTTTAATATTAAATTATAATTTCTTTAAAAAAATGATTTTTTCATGTTTTCCTAAAATCAGTTATAAATAAGTTATGTGTAATTATATATTCTATTTCAATATTGTATATTTTCAAATTAAAACTTGGCAACTTATTTTAAAATTCTCTTGCAAGTTAGTTGGACATGCAAATAATTTTAAAATCAGTTTTTAGACTTGCAAATATATTGAAGAATTCTTAAAGTATCAAAAATATTCCCAGAAATTAATTGAATATATTCATTGGCAAAATCGCAGAATAGGGCGTTGAGTTTTGGCGTTCAAAATAATCTCTTCGCCAAGTAACGGGTTGTGATTGCAAGTGAAGTGAATTGCAAACAGTACAAGAAACTCGGTTTACCACATTTGGCGTTATAAAAAGTCGCCAAATCCCTACGGCCCCTGTTTTGTGATTTGGACAAATTTTCCCATATTATTTCAATTAATTTATTATTGTGTTTTATTATTTCAGTTAATGTTTATATATTTGTTGATTTATTTTTGTTATTTTATTATTACTATTATGTTTGTTATCATTATAATGAGAGGGTTGAATTTACATTCTGTGTACATTGATTTATTCATATTTTAAAATATAGCCAAATAGGTGACGTATAAAATATTAATTTTTAAAATTTAAAATAAAGAAAAGGAGAAAATAGAATATTTTAATAGGAATATGATTAGAAATATTTAAAAAAAAAAAAATTGAAAAATAGAAAAATTATTGTTAACTTTTTTTTTTTTTTTTAACTAAAATGTAATATAACAAAAGTTATGAGTTGTATTGTTCTAAATTGAAATTTTATCATATTGTAATTCTTTTTTGATACAATAAATTAAAAATTTGTAGAAAACATTATATATTTAATTTTGTACCTGTATCAAATATTTTTGCTGTGATAAAAATATTATAGTTCAGCGTGTTAAATTTTTAATTTGTGAACTTTGGTATGGTTTGACCTATGTGTGGTTGCAAAATAAAAAAAATATTTCTCAAACAAATATAAGATTTTTTAAAAATTTTGTTAACATTACTTTTCAATCAATTGAAAATTAATTTGTTTTCATACATTGCCCATTAATAGAGAGAAACCTTAGTGCCTGGAGTTCTGCACTTTAGGGTTCCACTTATTTATTTGACAATTGATTTTCCTCTTAGGGTTTTCTCCTAGCCCCCTCTTAAACAAACAGAATGACCACGGTGATTACATTTAACTGCAAGCAGCATTTTGTATTCTGTTTACAATAGTGAAATGTAAAGGAAAAAAAAATTTAAGGAATATGACGATTTAAAAAAAATTTAAAACAGTTATGGTTTTTGGCTCTCGATCACTAGTCAAGGTCAGGAACAGATGTGATATTAATTGTAAAAAATAAGCTTAATAAATTAAAAAAAGTGATCAGATATTTTTAACCCGCCACAAACAGACGAACAAATATAATAATAAACACGAACAGTTATAAAATTAATCATAAAAGAGGATGTTACAAGAAAAACACCCAGATAAAAAGGTTATCGCTCTTTGGCGATTCCATTTGGTGGGGAAAAGTCTTGGCGAAATCGGAACCCTAAAGTGCAGAATCCGCCTCAATGCTAACTCAAAGGTTGCATGAGTGAAATTGTGACATCAGAGGGTTTCTATACATTCCATTTGTGTTAAATATTTTAAAATTTTTGATTTCGGTAAAATCCTATTTTAGGACCCCACTTTCGTCAACTGAAAAAATGGCGCCTTATAAATAACTTGTTTCGACAAATTCCAATTAAACAAATATTAATTATAGTTACTGTTAAATTTGTAAGTCACATCGCAATCAAAGAAATTCGTAATATCGAACTTGAATTTAAACAGCTTAATGAACTGGATTAAATCTGATCCTTTAAGTAAAATAATACTGTAGCAATAAAAAAAAAGGCAACCAACAAGGTATAACAATTACTATGGCCCTGTGTTACCTAGCTCCTCTGTTATGCGGTCTGCGCTGAGTTTTACTAAAAAAGGCCATCGCTTTACTTGTTGTAAAGCAGTCTTGTTGTCTACACATATCTTTTGTTATCAGCACAGTGAGGTTTTATTTATAGATGCACGTTATCGATTGTAATGCACATATAAGTTCTAGAGACCTTTTTATTATTCTCAATGGCTAGGCAAAAAGTTACGTAGAACAATAAAACTACCAAGTACTAAGAACAAAAAGATCAGAATTATTGCGATCTTGCTTCCAATATCCCCACGAAAAGCTCCACTTCGGAGCAGATTGTCTCTGTCCGTTACTTCGCCGGAGTAACAAAGTGGACAAATAAGTTGTAGAAACTGTGTTTACGCTTTAAATTTTGTCGCATATTTAATCACAACGTTCACGCATTCATTAAAGTTTAAAATTGCGGACAACTTATTATTTATTTTTTTAATTTTCAAAAATTAAAAAAAAAAAAAAAGGTTTCCATTTTATTGCCGACCACGAAAAGAATTAAAAAATACATCGCATAATGAGTAATAATGATATATGAAGTTCTAAAATGTTTATATGTTTTTTACGTCGTGCCACATTTTGAACATCGTCGCAAATTTGGTGACTTGGCGAAATTGAGGTGCTAAGATACGATTGGACCTTGTTTTTCTTTTAAAAATCAATATTTTCTGTTATCAAAAGTAAAGCAGTTTTATCTTTATTTTCTATCTTATGTTAGTGAATGACTTGCGTGAAATAAAATTCAGTTATGTTTGAATATTTTGTTTTTTATTTTTCTAATGCATGTGGGGTGTATCACAAATTAAGTATTTTCCTTTTTTCTTGCATGTGTTTATAATAATTGCTTGTTTATTTTATACATCATAATGAAAATATTATTGAAACTAAATATTAAGAATTAAGTAAAAGAATTTAATTTTTTTATATAAATTTAAAAATAAAAAAACCCAAACAGTAAATAGTTTAATAGTAACATACGTACAGGCAGCGTACAAGGTAGCTGCAGTATAATAGCACTAATAAATTTTATTAATAAAATTAATTTATCTATAGCATTAATAAAACATTAAAGGCTGAGAAACTACGAAGAACAATTTAAATATGGTGGCCACACAGAATTTATTTTTTTCTAACTGAAAGTGTCCTGTGTAATACTTATACGTTAACTGAAATTCATGCAAATGGATATTTGATTTATCTGAAGAACAATTTAATAGTGCTTAATTAATGGACATTTAATTTTTACAGTGCTGTAAATTTGTGTATAAATATTGATCATCTTATTGTAATGCTTCAGAATCATTAATTTACAAAATAGTCAATCGAAGAAATTCTGAATACGCTAACTTTATCAACTACATCCCCTATTTCAGGACATTCACGTGAATTATTGTTCAACCTCACCCACGCCATTTATAATTCTGGAATAAAGATTCAAGTTCAAAAATTATTTTAAGGATGACCCTGTCAAATAAAATTTTGACTGGTTAGTTTGGTGTTGTATTAAAGGCCGCTACACACATCAGTCATGAAATTTTTAGTTCATACAACTTAAAAATAATTAAGGCTCTGGAGCAGAGCCATTTAAAATTTGTCTTCAAGCTCGAGGACTCCGCTACGGAGACAATGCAAATAATTTTCAGTTTTTAATATAAGAACAAAAACAAATCGTAAAAAATTAGTTATAGGGTATTTCGCTGTTGATGACAAATGACGGTCGCGGAATGTCGAATGAAAAAAAAAAAAAAAAAACTGCGAGTGCAAAGGGTTAAATTTAAAAGCTAATACAATTTTAGAAAATTTATAATGTTTGATTGCGCAACTTCCGACTTACCTCTGTGGTGTGAATAATTCAATAAGAGAAACCCATTTTAAATATGCGCATGGCTACAAGTTTGTGAAATTTCTTAATGAATGATGCGGTGGTATCATATAACTTCTGTTGATGTTGTTGCTGCAGTGTTGAAATCATTTGCAATGCCCAATAGATATACTGAAACACGCTAATTTTATTTACACCTTATTTATAAATGTTGGGTTCTCAACGCGAATTTAACCGATTTCCTCGCAATTCAGCTGTATATTGTTGGCTATTGCTTTTCTTCTTCAAACTAATACTTTGCTTCTTGGAGCCTGTAGCGTCTCAGCGTATACTAGATCTGTAACGGCTTCAAGAAGAGAACCGCTTTCATGGGAACACTTTAATTTTTATTGACAATCATTATACATATATACACAAAACTATTTACAAAGAAATGAAAATTAAAGATATAAATTAGATATACAATTGCAGCTCACTCCGAGGTTGGAGATTTTCAGAGTTTTCGAGTCTACGACAAATCTAAAGCACATAGTCTGCGGCAGACCTTAATTATTACACGGCATGATAACGAGACCTCAAAAGGGACTCACTTTGGAAGCAATCGGAAACACACCGGTTTGTTCAGGCACTTTCAGAAAAAAGAAAAACAACACTCCTTGTCGACTCGTTGCAGAACTCGTCTTTGCTCCCAAAACCTCCCTTTAAGAAAATTCGTCAAAAGGGAGGTCAGCTTCCCTCTCTTCTCATTGGAGTGGACACTTCCTTCAGCCCATGGTCTACCACCAATCACGGCGCAACAACTCCTGGGGTAATCCATATTCCATGTGTAATTGTTTCGGCTTGTGAACGTCGCACAGACAATCATTAATTTCATGTGGTCTTATTATCCACGAAAAGGATTATCTGCTATCAGATTTGAGTGACAGATTGTTCTCATTAGAAAAAACACTAATTGCATGTGATATAAATATGTACAACACTGCTTTTCTGTTGTCGAATTTGTGTGATAGGTTGTTATTACATACTTGTTAAAGAATATACATTACTCTCTCCTGGGAACGAAATGCTACAACTCTTCTCGTGGGAAAAATGCTACAAGTCATATTCATACTTTGGTTTCAATGCCGTAATAAGTGGAGCCATCCTTCCCTTTTGATTCTAGCTTGCTAATGTTATAGGGAAAAATGACATATCTTCATTTTCGGAAGTTTCTAATATTATTGATTTATCTCATTTTTAAGTGTGTCATATAAGCACTAAGTGATTTTTCCACTACATTGAAGATAATTAAAGTAACTCATGATTCGACTGTATTATGAAAACTTTCTTTAGGTCTAGAATATAATGGACTCTATACATATTCATCTAGTTTTTCATGTGCTCTTTATCCAAGATTACTACAGTTGAAAAACCATTCAAAATTGTTTCATTCAAAACAAAGCATTTTAATTTGTCATCAAAAACCCAATTTAATAATAATATAATTATAAAAATATATTTTCAGTATAATTGGTTATAAGAAGAACATTTTAACTTTTCAGATGCCCCTCTTGTAGAAAAAATTGTAAAATAATACAAATTGTAAAAAATTTTTTTCAGAGAAAAGCTGCACTGGTATAGAAAACATTGCGATAAATTCTGAATATAACAGATTGCATAAACTTTCATTTTTATTTACATTATATGCATTTTTAAATTCCTTCTACACTCTTCCTATATATATCTTGTTCAAACTTTCAATCGTTAATAAAACACTTTTTATTCATCCGCTCAAGTTCAAATACATTTTTTTTAACTTTAGTGAATGACACTTGATGTTAATTCAGTTTTTCAAATATTTATTCTGTAATTAAATTTAATGAATTAATTTAATTTTTTTAGATTTAAGTTGCATGTATCTACCAATAGATGGCGCCAGATAAACTTAAAAAATGAATGAAAATTATTTATAAAGGACTTCCTGCAATATAGTGAGACAAAAAAGAAGGAATTGACTTGACAAATTTTTTTTTATATATTATTTAATTTAATTCAATATTTCGATAGTCTTTTGAAGTAAGATTTTTGAAACAAATTTCATCATTGAAGAATGTGATTTTTATCACACATGTCTAACAAGCTGTATAGTTCAGTCATGTCACCGAATTTAACAAGTTTTGAAACGATCTTTCCTCAATTAGTCCATTATTACGCACCAACAACTATAGCCAAAAAGTTATAGAAGTAGTCTGACAAAAATTCTTCAGGAATACATACAATAAAGTTATGAACATAAATTCAATGTTCATAACGTTTAAAAGTTTCTATTGTCACTCTTGACAATATCTCAAAATAGTAGTTTTGTGCATTTACCGCATTATGGCTAACTGCAACCTTAATCGTTATTTTATATTATCAGGGGCCTGATGGCCGAGGGGCTGGTGCTCTGGCGCGTTGGTACCCAGCGTCTGGCGTATTGAGTCCCGGCGTATTGTCTGGTTGTATTGTCGTATTTTGCGTATTGTTTGGCGTATTGTTACTCCGCGTCCGTAGCTTATCTTCAAGCTACACGCACCTTCTGGGTAGTGCTAAGTGAGTACCGTCTGTGCAGCGCTTGCCTTAAGGCAGCGAAGACAACTTGCTAAGTGTTTGCTAGCTGCATTTGGAAAAAAAAAATACATTATCATAAGCATAGCTGGTGATAAGCAAATTCGGCAAGTGCGCTAAACAAGAGAGGAACCAAAAAATTGCAACATTAGAGTACTCGTTTCTGGCGCTTGGTGCTACAGGTTTCGAGTTCGAGTCCTGGCGGTGCCATGGATGTTTGTAGTGGTTCGGAATCCATTTTAAACCTTAGATCCTGGTCTAATATGACTGCAGAGTGTCTAGTGTAGGGTTAACAACCCTACCTCGTAAAAAAGAAAACATCTCTTGTTTCGAATTCTGCCAATAGACAGACTGCCGTAGCCCACCATGGTGCTGTTTCGTCAATGAAGAGTACTCGTTATCTTTAAAAATCGATTTTATACCAAAATATTATATTTTATAATATTACAAAAAGAGAAATTTTTACATTTTTGTAAACTCTGTACTTGAATCGTTCTAGATATGTGCACAGTTAGTTTTTATCTTTCATATTAACCAGACTATTTAAACTTTTCTTGAAAGCTATTCTTCCTAACCTGAAACTAAATTCAGGGCAAATTTTTAAATTATTGATACGACAATTGCATCTTTTGTTGATAGATTTGTACAAAGGGCAACCCGCAGATTATTTTGAATTTTTTTAAATGTAGATAAACACAGTGAAAAATTATAGTAAAACTTTAAAATATCCTGCAAATTCGATACAAATAATAAAGGATATAAATGTCATAGTAATTAGAAAAAACAGCAATTATAATGGAAAGGAATTGCATGGATTATGAATTTAAGCAAATGAATTTTAAAGTTCATATTTAAAACAGGCATCAACTTGCTGGACAAATGAAATAAACTCTCAAATAAATATTGAAATCTTACGTAATTTATCTGCATATTAATTTGTTTCGAATTACTAATTTAAAAAAAATGATTAAATAAAATTATAAGAAATCAATTTCTTTCAGCAACAATAATTATCAGTTGAGTTAATGTTTAAAACATAAGATGATACAATACAAAAAGGAAATGATGTTTAGAAGAATGACAACAATCTTCCATTAAATCATTATGCATAGATAGCTCTATGACGTTTTAAGAAATGCGCGCAATTTCATAATAAAGGAGTTTTATTTAATGAAGATGATAAATGATAATTTAAAGCCCGAATTCAATGTAAGGGAATTAAAAAACATCCAGTATAACAAAAAAAAAAAGATAAATTGTTCAGGTTTTCAGGCGATGTATATGGGGAATATGAAAATATGATATACGTTAGTCCAGAACTGAAAAAGTAAACTAAAAATAAATGTTAAAAAAAAAAAAATTGTATTCGACCTTTTTTTTAAAATTCTCACGTAAGTATTCTCTTATCTCTTATTGTAGATTAACACGGAGATTCTTGGCCGCGTAGCGGCCACTAGCTCCTTCATTGTAAAATGTTGAAACATAGCGGTGGTCTCATGCCCTTTGAGTTAATAAGAAAAATAGATAATTAAATGCTCTTTTTTAAAAAAGAATTATTTATTTAATAAAATTATTAAATGAAAAATAACAAAAATTTCAAAAGTGTAGATGTTGATGAAATCAGTTGCATGTAATCAAAATAAATAAATAAATGAAACAAAATGAGCAAAGGTCAAATTAGGTGAAAAATAGGAGAAAAGCGAACTTTTTTTCATCTAGACAGTTGTAGGTAATAAATCAGTCAAAGCAGGAGAAAATCGTCAGGATAAGGATTGCGTGAGTATTATTGATAAACTATTGATACTGATATATTGATGTTAGCACAAACAATTTAGCTGAGTTGAATCGAGTTATTTATTCGCTTCATGCTCTCTTCGCAGTATCAACGATACCAATTTATGATAGAGACTTTTAGACCATAACGGAGACGTACAAGACCCAGTGAAGCTTAAACTTTTGGATGGCTTCAACTGAGACAGATGGTGTCTGTTTTCCAATTGTGCCATCCTTGTTTAGCAGAAAAGCAGATTTGCATCTGCCAGTAGATACTGATACTTCCTTGCCAGTGCCTGATGGCCGAGTGGCTAGCGCTCTGACTCTCAGTACCACAGGTTTCAGATTCGAATCCCGGTGGTGCCATGAGTGTTTGTAGGGGTTCGGAGTCCACTTTCAGCTGTAGGTCCCGGTCTCATATGACCATAGAGCATCAAAGAGCCCATTCAGACTTCTCTCACCTACATCATTCCCAAACTGGAAAGGAGCAACTCAGTTCTAGGCACAGTCATGTAGTGTAGTAGTAGTAGTAGTAGTAGAAGGCAGATAATTCCTTGCCATTGCTGTTAAGATAAAGTGCATGTTCTTCTTATCTAAAACACAGTAATTGAGCAGTTTTGGGTGCATAAATATAGATCGTTTTTCATGATGTTCAGAAGTTGTGGTTAAAGTAACTACATAAGGGACTTCAGATTAGCAACAAATCTACAGGATTGCAATCTGAACTTTAACTCTTCAAGTTATCCAGGTAGACGAACAGTGGTATCAAAAACTAATTTGACCGGAGCGCAGTTTACAGTTTCTTTAATTGAAGTTCGAATATCAAGCAAGACAATGGGAACAATTTTTGTTCAGTAATCTGTAGAATAGAACTTAATTGAAATTTTTAATGGACAATGGAGATCTTAGATCATCTCATTAGCTTGAGAATAATATCCTGTAGATGATACACTATTGAGATCCTAGCATTTCTGAAAGCATCAAACAGCAAGGATTTTAACTGATGGCCTTTATCTGTTGTTATCATTGCAGGGGCCTCAATTTTCCCTTTCAATTATAAAAATTTTTACAATTCTTTATGTACTTATTTTGATTATATTTAATTCGCTCTTGATGATATTGGTACATTTTTAAAAAAAATAAAATTCCTTTTTTTCTTAATTTGTAAAAGTTATTAACTGTGACTACGACGGAAAGTTTTATGCTTATTTATTTAAATCCCCAAATATTTATGTCGTTCCTTACAACTGCTAGATGAAAAAAAGTTCGCTTTTCTCCTAAGCTATTTTTTTCTCCTAATTTGATCTTTGCTCATTCTGTTTTATTACATGCAACTGATTTCATCAACATGTACATTTTGGAATTTTTTTTTCATTTTATAATTTTATTAAATAATTTTTTTTAAAAAAGGGCATTTAATTATCTATTTTGTTTATTAACTCAAAGGGCATGAGACCACCGCTATGTTTCAACATTTTACAGTGAACGAGCTAATGGCCGCTACGCGGCCAAGGATCTCCGTAATAATCTACAATAAGAAGATATTTATGTCGAAAGATCAAAAGTAAGAAAATTTTACCGGCTCTAATATCACGGAGTGCAATCTCATTTTTGACAAAATACGTAATTATGGAGCTCTTTCACTGGAATTTTTTTTTTCTAGTCATTCTTTTGCATCACTGTCTTTTGAAGAGGTTTGTCATCAATAAATTTTTACAACTAATTATGATGCAATAAAAGTCATAGGAACGCCTACATTCAGCTGTCAATTGCTGCAACTCTGACGGATGGGATCTTTCGACATAAGTATTTAAACAGATTCTGAAAAATTCTACAAAAGTTATTTTGTAAATGGAGTTTGCTATAGCTGGTGTTGCTGCCTGTTGCGCTGGTATTTTTACAAATCCTTTAGATGTGGTAAAAACCAGATTTCAATTACAAGGAGAACTTAAAAGTCGTGGTGTATATACAGTACACTATAAGAATGCTCTCCAAGCTTCTTATATTATTGCCAAGAGTGATGGAATAATTGCCTTGCAGAAGGGTTTAGTACCAGCTCTTTGGTATCAATTGTTTATGAATGGAGTACGTTTAGGTTCTTTTGATTTCATACAAAAGTGTGGTTTTATTGATACTGAAGGGGAAATAAGTCTTTCAAAAGCATTGTAGCTGGAGGAGCATCAGGATCTATCTCAGCATTAGTTGGAAGCCCTTTTTATATGGTAAGAATTAATTTTTAACATGAAGAATTTCTTAATGTGAAAAATATTTTAAAGTTTAATCTTAAAAAAAAATTCAAATAAATGAGAGCTTTAAAAATATTTGGTGTAAATATGGAATACATCCTAATTTTTGCAATGTAATGTTCTAGAAAATAAATTATATTCTATAATGTTCTAGAAAATAAATAATATTCTAGAAAATGTTCTAGAAAATATATAATTTTTTAGTTTTACACTACAAAAACTGCATGAAAATCATGAAAAATATGTATAAATGTAATTTTAAAAAGCCAAAATTGTCAATTATTTTATTTCTTATGTGATATTTTTTTTAGAATAAATTGTATGCATTGAATATTTTGGTTTTCTATGCATTTAAATATATTTTAATATTATATTTGCGTGCTCATCGTGTAATGCTCCAGAATCATTAATTTACAAAATAGTCAATCGAAGAAACTCTGAAGACACTAACTTCGTCAATTACATCCCAATTTGAGGACATTCACATGAATTATTACTCAACGTCAGCCATGCCATTTATTATCCAGGAACAAAGATACAAGTTCGAAAAAAGCATTTTAAAAATAACCCTGTCAAATAAAAGTTTGACTGGTTAGTTCGGTGTTGTATTAATGGCCACCACACACATCAGTCATGAAATTGTTTAGTTCATACAACTTAAAAATAATTCAAACATTTTAAATTTAAAAGCTAATCCAATTTTAGAAAATTTATAATGTTTAGCTACGTAACTTCCCTCCCTCCCTCCCTTGGTACCACAGGCTCCAGGTTCGAATCCTGGCCCTCGTGTGCAGACGATTACCGTAGAACGCCAAACCAATCCAATCCCTCCCTCCCTCTGCGGTATGAATAATTCAACAAGTAAACCCATTTTAAATATTCGCATGGCTACAAATTTGTGAAATTTCTTGCTGAATGATGCTGTAGTATCTCGCGTGGTATTTTATATGTATTATTATATATTTTTTTATTCTGCAGTGTTTAAATCAGTTGTAATGCCCAATTGATATAATAAAAGTTTTGGCCAGATATACGTGTAGTGTTGTTCATGGATACAAAATAAATTATTTCTCAAAAATTAAAATGCGATGTTTAGTGCCATATTTATTAAAATTTGTTAAGATAGCACTCCACAATTGCAACACATAACAGACAAACAGAATCATATAAAAATATTTACAAGATCCTTTACAAAACCAGTTCGTTTAAGGGTCTTTGTACCCTCCGTATTGCCAGGAACTTTTTTTCATGACCTGCACCCTCAGAACTGCCTGGAACCCTTCACTCGATTCTGTACACTTCCTTTTTCTTTTTCCCTCTCCTATTATCGGTTCCAAAGTCTAACCAGCGAAAAAAACCGTACAAAGTCAAAAGTCTAACGTAAGAGTAGACCCTTCCTTGAAAAAATATGTATTAACTTTGACTTCATGGTTATAGCTTTTTGTGGGAATGCATGGTGAATCCTTACTGATATACGGAAGCACGCTAATTTTATTTACAACTTATTTATAAATATTATAAATTTTAAATCCTCAGCGACTATTTATTACAAAAATTAACACTAATTTAACTTATCTCTTCGCAATTCTGCTGTATATTGTTCGTTATTGCTTTTCTTCCTCAAACTAATACTTTTCTTCTTGGAGCCATATTTATACTTCGTTTTCAATACCGTAATAAACGGAACCATTCTCACTTTCCTTCCCTTTTGTTTCTAGCTTGCAAATGGTTAGTACTAATGTTGCAGGAAAGATGACATCTCTTCATTTTCGAAAGTTTCTAATGTTATTTAAAATGATTTATTTTATTTTTAAGTGTGCCATTTGAATACTAAGTGATTTTTCCAATACATTGAAGATAATTACAATAATTCATGATTCAACTATTTTATGAAAAGTTTCTATACGTCTAGAATATAATGGACTCGTTACATATTCATCTAGTTTTTCATGTACTCGTTATCTAAAATTATTGAAGTTGTAAAGCTATTAAAAACAATTAATAATTGTTTCATTAATTAGCGTTATTTAATTGTTCTGACCTAGTCTCTTCAAAAACAAAGGCCATTCAATCAATAATAATTTAATGATTTGTCATCGAAAACAGTTAATTTAATAACAATGTATTTATAAGATTTTTACTTATTATATTTTCCAGTATAAAAGAAATTGGTTATAAAAAGAATGCCTTAAATTTTGTTCTGTTGCGCTTGCTGATATGTAGATAACCCTCCATATGAATAATGTGTTTTCTATAGTTGTACAGCATCATTACAAATTGTAAAATAAAAAATAAATAAATCTTGTTCAGATAATAGCTGCACTGGTATAGAAAATATTGCGATATGTTCTAAATATAATCAGATTACATAAATTTTCTTTTTATTTACATAATATGCATTTTAAAAGAAATGAGAATGGGGAAAAAAAAAAAAAACAAAACGAGTAACTTGATACAATATTTAAATAAGTGGATATTAGTTTTGCCGACTAAAATATTTTTAAATTTAATTCAATTCAATATTTCGATAGTTTTCTGCAGTAAGACTTTTGTAACAAATTTCATCATCGAAGAATGTGATTTTTATCACACGTGCCTATTAAACTCTGTTGTTCAGCCATATCACCGAATTTAACAAGTTTTGAACACGATATTTCCTTAACTAGTCCGTTATTAGGTACCAACAACTATAGCCAAAAAATTATAATATAAGGAGTCTTACAGAAAGACTTCAAGAATTAAAAGGTACAGTAAGGTATTTTTGAAGACTATTTTATTCAATGCCATAACGTTTAAAAGTTTCTATCGGCATTCTTGGCGATATCTCAAAATAGTAGTTTTGTGCAATTACCGCATTATGGTTAACTGCAACCTTAATCATTATTTTACAACTTCATATGTATAGCTGGTGGTAAGCAAACCAGGCAAGACAAGAATGCGCATAAACAAGAGAGGCACCAAAAAGTGCAACATTAACGTACACCGTTTTTGGCATTCAGTGCCACTAAATTTTGGGTTCAAGTCTCGGAGGTACCATAAACATATGTAGTGGTTCGAAATCCACTTTCAACCGTATGTCCCTGTCTAATATGACTGTAGAGCGCTGGGCATAGGACTGACAATCTTACCCCGTAAAAAGAAAACATATCTTGTCTAGAAATCTGGCAGCAAGCAGATTGATTTGCCCCACCATGGGGTTGTTTCGCCAATGAATAAGAAGAAGATTTGTCGTTATCTTTAAAAGTCTATTTTCGACAAAAATATTATATATGATAATATTGCTGAAATAAAAAATTAACATTTTTGTAAAGTATATACTTGAATCGTTCTAAACATGTACACAGTTTGATTTTATCTTTCATATTAACAAAACTATTTAAATTTTTCTTGAAAACTATTCTTCCTAACCTGTAGCTAAATTCAGGGCAGATTTTTAAAATTATTAGATACGACAATTGCATCTTTTGGTGATAAATTTGTGGAAAGGACAGCCCACAAATTTAATAAATTTTTGTTAAATATAAAAAAAATTTAAAAACTGTAGTAAAACGTCAAAATATCCTGCAAATGCGTTACTAATAATAGAAGATATAAATTTCATAATAATTTTTAAAAAACGCCAATTATAATGAAAAGGAATTGCATGGAACCAACTATTGTTTAGATATTTATCGATGTTTAGTTTTCATCATTATCCGTCTAGATTTCAGAAGTAGCGTTTATTTGGGAGTTTGTTAGCCAGTATAGAAAATTTCTATGGATTTCTTGTATAATGATATTACTATAAATACTGATGATGGGTTAAGATTTAATTACTGGAGATAGGATGATTTCTCTATCTTCTTCATCAACTAGAATCGAGCTAAACTTGTTCGAAGTTTCTGTATGAAAGGGTCAAGGATTCTCGTTTACTTTTATAATATGTTTTCTGGAGGTCAGTTCAAGTCCATTGGCAGAAATCATTTGAATCTTGCTTTTCACAGATTTAGTGTTAGTGTTGAGAGCAGTTAGGAGATGTGTAAAATCCAAATAAAATTATCTTATTCTTGCTTTATTTGTGTCGTATCTGGTAGACGTTCCTCTCTTCCAGATATGGTTGAACTGGATTTTTATATACTACATCTTGACCTTACCTGGCACTTTTATATCCATTCTTCTTTCCGAAGTTTGGATACCGATGGCACCAGGTTTTTGTGAGAGTTCATCTGATCTCAGGAAATGTCGGATGACGCTCAATTTCCATGAATCCTTCAGAGGCAGTCAATCTTATTAGATGTTCGATAATCCATCACTTCTTGGTATTTGATAGAATTAGAAAGATACAGAGTCCGTAGAACCTCTCTCTTAGAATTATGAATTACCAGGAACTGCTTACAATCTTAATAAAATTTATGGAATAAAAAGTCCACAATTGTATCTTCAATTAATCAATCTAAATTTTATAAGGGTAAACAATAACTATTTCTTTCAAACATAAGCACTCGCAGAATATTCTAAATATAAGAATAACAAAATGGTGGAGAGAAAAATAGAAAGAGGAGCGAGCTCTGTTCCGAAGCTTAACTCAGAAACGGTACTATCGCTTTGTGTAATCCTTTACTGCGTTCTTCTCAAAACTGCAGAATTAAGCTACTGGGGGAAAAAAAAAAAAAAAAAAAAAAAAAAAAAAAAAAATCCACTTGTTTTGTAAATCGCATGCTAAAGAGAGTCATTAATGTCATACACTGTCATAATTGTGATAATGGCGTATAACATTTGAACGAGCAAATTACAGTTTGGGTAAATCAATAAAGGAACAGTTGCTTTTCAATTATAAGCAACTGGGGAAATAATTAAACAAAGGTGTAAAAATTACAGATTATTTGTGATATGAATAACTTTCTATAAACAGTTGGTAGTAATTAGGAATTCTAATGCAAATAACTTAAACATACACTGATAATAACACAACTATAAATGGAAATAATTTCCTGCATATCAATATTACGATTTAATTTTGAATTTCTGAAATTGCCGGCCTTTTAAAAAAGACTAAATAGACTTCCCTATTTCCATTTTTTAAAATTTTTACCATTCTTTATATATTTATTTTGATTATATTTAATTTGCACTTGATGACATTGGTACATTTTTTTTTTTAATAAAATTCCTTTTTTTTTTTTAATGTACAAAAGTTATTAACTGTAACTATGACGGAAAGTTTTATGTTTATTTATTTAAATCCTCAAATATTTATGTCGAAAGATCAAAAGTATGAAAATCGTACCGGCTCGAATATCATGGAGTGAAATTTCATTTTTGACAAAATACACAATTTTGAAGCTCTTTAGCTAGAATTTTTTAAATCTAGTCATTCTTTTGCATCACTGTCTTTTTAAGAGGTTTATCATCAATAAATTTTTACAACTAATTATGATGCAACAGAGGTCATAGGAACGTCTACATTCAGCTATCAATTGCTGCAACTCTGACAGATGGGATCTTTCGACATAAGTATTTAAACTGATTCTGAAAAATTCTTCAAAAGTTGTTTTGTAAATGGAGTTCGCTATAGGTGGTGTTGCAGCCTGTTGCGCTGGTATTTTTACAAATCCTTTAGAGGTGGTAAAAACCAGATTACAATTACAAGGAGAACTTAAAAGTCGTGGTGTGTATACAGTATACTATAAGAATGCCTTTCAAGCTTTTTATGTTATTGCTAAGAGTGATGGAATAACTGCATTGCAGAAGGGTTTAGTACCAGCTCTTTGGTATCAATTGTTTATGAATGGAGTACGTTTAGGTTCTTTTGATTTTATACAAAAGAGTGGTTTTATTGATTCTGAAGGGGAAATAAGTCTTTCAAAAAGCATTGTTGCCGGAGCAGCATCAGGATGTATTGGAGCATTAGTTGGAAGCCCTTTTTATATGGTAAGAATTAATTTTTAACATAAAGGTGCTCTTAATTTGAAAAATATTTTAAATAAATTAAAGCTTTAAAAATATTTGGTTTAAATATGAAATACATCATTGTTTTTACAATGGTAATGTTCTGGAAAATAAATATAGAATTTTTTAAATTTTTTACTTAAAAATGTGAAAATCATAAACAAATATGTATAAATGTAATTTTAAAAAGCTGAAATTGTTAATCATTTCATTTCTTATGTAATATTTCTTAGAGTAAAATTGTATTAAATATTTTGATTTTCTATGAACTATAATAAAATAGTTTTAATATATTTGTATTTTATTATTTCCATGCCTTTAAAATTAAAAAAAACATGATATATATTTAATATTATTAGGGGGGTATTAGCAACAACTTATAGCATTAGGAATTTTTATTTTTTATTTTTAACAGTCATGTGAAATTATTATCATGTCTTGTATATTTTATAAATTTTCTTTTACTTTCCAAATTGAAACCATTTTCGGACATATTTTAAATGATTTCTCTTCAGAAAATGCATTTTTAGTTAATTCTAATTTACAAAAGAATAAAAAAAAGTATGTGTAACAAACAACATATAATTTTTAAGCTGTTTTTAATATCATGTATTATTGCATATTTTTATTATTATTTACATTATTGTATAATAAGTCAATTTTTTATATTATTTATATAAATAATGACTTAATAGTTTATTTTTCACTTTCTATGGCATTCTTTTAATTATTCTACAGAGTTTCATTACATTGAGTTAATAACTAAAAATAAAGATTTCATAATTTTTTTGTTTTTTATGTTTAATGTCAACAGTAATGTTTTCTGTAGAAAAACATTACATATGATAGGCAATTTTCTAATAATCGGTTTATGTAATGAATTTTGATTTAACAAGTTGAGAACAAAAAGCATAAGGTTCACCTGAGCAAAGAACTATTACGTTGAAAACTGAAATCAGTCAACATACAATTTGCATGTTGGGGATTTGAAAGATAGGATATCATACACTGTAATATGTTGTATCCTTAATGGTAATTTATCATGATATGCTGATATTTGTGTTTTTTTTTGAGTTGTTAGTTTGAAACTAATAATTGTTTGCATTTTTTATTTTTATTTATAATTTAACCGTAAGATATATTGTTTTGTTAGTGAATTTGTACTTTTGAAAATGAAGATAAATAAATATAGTCTTAAAATAAATGCTTATATGTTGTAGTAAAGGGTGAATTACATGAAGAAAAATTCATTTTTGCAGAATCATCCTTACCTGAAAATAAAATAAAATAAAACAACACTGAAATTCAATTTTCTTCTCCGTCGTAGCCCCTGATCCTCGTTGTTTTTTGATTTCAACCTCGATGTAATAGCGGCAGCCGGGCAGCAGCGTACGCATTGTTTTCAACTGCCTAACAGTGAGGCAGGTGGTACAAAGAAAATGCTTTCTGAAGCTGACAGCCTGCACCTGGAAGCACAGCACTAAATAACTTAAAATCTAGCATAATAGCCACTGCGTTTGACAAGGTGGCCTCTATGATAATTATGGAGTAAAAATAATCTGTAGCCTCATGAGCTGGTACACCATGGACAGTTCTTCATTTTGTCGGTCAGACATATATCATAAAGAGTTAATATGCAGTAGTTATGCATAGTTATACAATGCCACATTATATATATACAGGCTTGTAGAGATAATTATTTATTTTTTGATTTTTCCTTGTAAATTTGTTATAGTGATTTTCAAAGCACTCCTTTGTTCAACATGAAAAATTAGACGAACAGCAAATAGTTTAAAACTTTCACTAATCTTTATATATCATTACTTATGCATAAATTTTATTAATATGGTGTCGTGTTATGGGCTTTTAAAGTACATTGTTACATTTATTTGTTATAATTTACAATAAATATGGTGGTGATAAATTTTTATTCAGTCAAATTTTCAATTTCCTTTATTATTTAACCACAATAATTAATATTCTTAAAAAGATTTACTATTTCACCACAACACTAAATAAACTTTTTTATATCAAAAATAGTAAGTTTGTTCAATTTCAAATAAAAATACAAAAAGCAATTTGATATTAGAATATAAAAACTTTCATTATTTAAAAATGTTTACAATTCATAGAAATAAGAATGTATAAGCTCTCTTAAAAGATGTAAATATCTTTAGTAAATTGTCGATTTAAATTTATTAAAATTGTCACTTGTACCATTAAAGACATTTAATTTGAAAGAAATTTTAATCCAAATAAATTAAATAATAGTTGTCTTTTTCCCTAAAAATAAAAAAAAAATTTAACTTAAAATTAACTATAAATAATTTTGAATGATAGTTTTAATAGAACATAGATGTATCATTTTTCTCATTTACATATAATAAGACAGTCAATTTTATATATAATATACAGACTAATTTTTTAGTTGATTGAAGCTTACAACAATAATATTAAATATTAGAATATAAGAATAAACGACTTAAACAATTCTTTTAATTAATTCAGTTTTTATTTCAAGGAATGTGTATCTCAATAATATTTAACAAAAAAATTCTATGAATGTAACCAAAAATATTTTTAATTTGATATTTATAAAAATATTAATTTCCTTTTACCTCGAAAAATTTCAATTTTCTTTGTGTCACAAAGTTTTATATTACCAACTCTTACATTATGAAATATTGCTAAATGTTTTAATGAACTTACTTCATTTTTATGTTATTATTAAAAATTATAACAAATAAATGTAGCAATTAATACTTTACAGCATTTTTTAAAATTACAATTTAATTATAACTTGATACCATATTAATAAAATTTATGCATAAGTGATTTTAATTGTGCAAAATATAAAAGATTGAATTGAAAGTTTTTTAAAAAATATATTTAGCAACAAATACAAATCTAATTTTCATGATTATTAAAAACAAAGAGATTCTTTTTTGAAATAAAAATAACAGAATAACAATAACAACTTTCTGTTACACAGGAAAAAAATCAAAAAATAAATAATTATCTCTACAAAACATGTATAACTATATATATAATAATAACATTGTATAATATGCATAACTATACATATTAATAACATGATATATGCTAATAACATTGACTAAAATGAAAGAATATTCATAATTGTACCACTTCAGCATCGGGAACCTTTGGAATATTTTTTACTCCATAATTATCATAGAATTTTCGCAGTTCATTCCAAAACACGAGAGACAGAACTGTATGTGGTCCTGTACGTAACAAAGATGCTGTGCTTCCTTTGTAGAATGCAAACAATCCTTCAGAAACAGTAATTTTCTTTATGCAATCCCATAACCCTGAGTAAATCAATCCTCTGCCTTTACTGTCTACTCCTTGGTTATATAGACGAGTTGAAACAACATCTAATGGTGTCATGCATATAACTACAACTACTCCACTAAGCATACTAGCTGCAAGAGCACACAACCAGCTATCAGGTTTGAAAATCTAAAACAAAGCAATTTTAGAAAGTCAGAATATGTTGAAGAAAAAAATTAATTTCAGTGTTGTTTTATTTTTATTTTATTTTCAAAAGATATGAGATGATTCTGCAAAATAATTTTTCTTCATATATATATATAATTCACCCTTTACTACAATCATTTAACATCTGAAAATGATTTATTTTAAAGTAATATATTTTATTTAAAAAATGTAATCTTGATTAAAATTTTGAATACATAATAAGAATATTTATTATATCCACTACAGTTTAAATTATAAATAAAAAGTAAAAAAAAAAAAAAAAAAAAAAAAAAAAAATTTTTTTCACAAACACAATTATTTAGTTTCAAAATATATAAAAAAACTTTTAAAATATCAAAAGTATGAATCAAATTATCAATAAAATTACTTTAAAATTAACTTATAATTTTTAATTATCTTACTATATCCCTTTTATGAATATCTATCTTTCCCTAAAGTCCCAACATGCAAAAATTACATGTAGTGTTTATTTATACAGAAAATTTCAATTTACCAACGTAATAATTCTTTTATTTTAAAGATTAATTTTTTTATGATATATGGTTGTCAAATCAATATTATGCTTTACATTAATAATCTAAAGATTCTCCATGAAAAATTTTTTGTTCATCAAAAATAACTGTTCAAATCAAACTTTACATAAAAAAACTCATTATAAATTATTTTCCTTACCTAAAAATGTTTAACATACATTCATATATACAGCTTGTTAAATTATTTTCAAGCAAATTTATGTAGTTCACTTTAACAATTGAAATAATGTTCAATTCTTCAGATTAATATAATGTACATATTTTTTTATATATTTTATTCTTTCTGTGTTGAAGAAAATTACACAGTAATATTTTTGGCAGAATGAATTAATTGCAGCTAATAAACTTCCCTCAATTTCTTGAAAATATGTAAGGATTTTTTTTTTTTTAATTTAACAAATATATTTTTAAGATAAAATTTATGACTTGAAAAAATCCTATGATGCTAATTATCATTCAATAATAAAAATAAAAAAATTATATATGTGAAGAAATAACATAATAACCTCAAGTTTTTCAATGAATGACTTTGAATTTGAAAAAGTGGCTAATTGTGCTGCTGAACCACAAGTAACTCTTGACATTGCAGCACTTGCACCTCTCCATAGTGCTAGGAAACCATGTTGCTTTAATACACTATCAAAGGCCTTAAGCATCCCATGATGTTTATGCTGAAATCCTACAGCAATTGTGGATGATGATTGTGCTTGAATCTGAGTTTTCACCCAAAATTTAAAAAATACTTTTAATATATTATTAGAAAATTGCCTATCATATAATGTTTTCTACAGAAAACATTACTGTTGACATTAAACATAAAAAACAAAAAATTATGAAATCTTATTTTTTAGTTATTAACTCAATGTAATGAAACTCTGTAGAATAATTAAAAGAATGCCATA